>CM046667.1:94720958-94793458 GCA_025594165.1 Tamias sibiricus | reverse complement strand
TAGAAAAGTCTACCAATATATGTAAACCTATTTAAACAGATGGTACTGTGTAACTTGTAGTTTTCACTTCACATTTTGTTTCTGAGATTCATCTATATTTAGTTTATTCATTTTTACTAATATATTGTATTTTACTGTATGATTGGAGCATGATTTATTTATCCAGAATGATCTGTTGGTGGATATTTCAGTTGTTTTCAGATTTGTGATGTTTTCAAAAGGTGGTGCAGAGGTCTTTCTTATACAGATCTTGTGCACATCTCTTCTGGATATATAACTGTGGATCCATTTGAGGCATTATCAAATAAGCATAACCAAAATTCTTTGCAAAGTTGATGTACCAGGTCACAATCCAGTCATTTGTGTATAGGCGATCCTATTGCTCCACTTTTTCCATTTAAACAGGAGGCTGTGTGCCTGGTTCCATACACAGGTCTTTGAATCAAACACATGGCAATTATGATAGCAGCTCTTTCTTTTAGTGGCTGTGTGACTTTGAAACCCATAATTAGCCTCTCAGTGCCTTGGTCTTATAATCTGCAAAAAAAAGTAATCCTGATACTAAATAGAATATCTAGAACACACAGGTATTGTATGTTTGTTTCCTTTTTATTCTTTCTTTGTAAGAGAAATATTGTTTTTTAAATTTCTCATATATTTAATTTTCTATTTTTATTCTATTTGTTATATATGAAGCAGAATGCATTAAAATTCATATTATAAATGTAGAGCACAATTTTTTATATCTCTGGTTGTATACAATGTATATTCACAACATTCCTAGGGTAATGATGTCCAACTCATTCCACCATATTTTCTACCTCCTTGCCTCCTCCCTTCCCCTCCCAACCCTTTTCCCTATCTAAAGTTCGTCTAATCCTCCCATGCTCCCCCTCCCAACCCCACTATGAATCAGCCTCCTTATATCAGAGAAAACATTTGCATTTGGTTTTTTTTGTTATTTTGGTTTTTTTAAAATATTTTAAATCATAGATGGACACAGTACCTTTATTTTTTAATTTTATTTTTATGTGGTGCAGAGGATCAAACTCAGTGCCTCACATGTGTGATGAAGGAGCTCTAGCTACAAACCCATCCTGAGAAATATTATTTTAACCTCGAGATCATCAGTGTGTCTTAGCATTATGGGAAAGTTGAAAGAGGAAGGAAAATAAACACACTAACACATATTATATGACAGGTTCAAGGTCATTTTCTGTGATAAAGAATGCTGTGGAAGGTGACCAATGAGTTCACTGTTACAGTGGATAGGAGCAAAAAGTTCTGGTGTTCTATTGTAGTTAATAATATATTGCATATTTATAAATGGAAATAATAGAGGATTTTGAATGTTCTCACAAGGAAATGATAATTGTTTGAGTTGATGAAAATGACAATTATTCTGATCTGATCAAGACATATTGTATATGTGTATGGAAATATCACATTGTATCCCACAAATGTGTACAATTATTGTTTGCCAAGTAAAAATAAAACAAAACTTAGAAAAAGAATGATTTAGAATGAGTTGTATAATGGAGAGGAGTAAGAGTGAAACGATTAGTCTTTCCTATTGATTACTTGTACCTTCTTTGTTGCTTTTTTGGGTTCAGTAGGTTTAATGCATGTAGGCCCATAACCTAAGAGTTGGGATCTACTTGGAGCTCCAGAAAAATGAGGCACTTGATGACTGTGGGTCTCTGGGAAGGGACACTGGAACAATAGTCAGAAACTCTGACTTGAATCTTAGTGCCTGAGCCCTCACTGTTGACAGCATCTTGAATGAATCATTTTTTTTCTCCTTTCCTCACCTACTAAAGTGAATTACGCCAGGGAGCCAGGTTAATGGGAGTATGGTATCCGGACTGAATATCTACTATGCTACTCTGCCATTTGCTTTACTTGATTGCTCCTTTTTTTGGTCAAGCACTTTTGTTCAAGTGGATTTTATAGAGTGGAGTCAAGCATCCTAGAGAACAACATTTGGAGATATAGATGGGAGGAGGGCCCAGAAATCCCCTTTATGAAATTACATTTAAATGGCAAGAGGAGAAAACTATAGTTGCAGGCAGTGGGGAGAGCACGTTCAGAGTTTCTGTGGTGGGATGTAGCTTGGCCCATTTCGGATGGAGGGAGGCCACTGTAGCAGAGTGAATGAGAGAAGAATGGCTCCAGATGAGAGTAGTAAGGAAGGCAGGGTCCAGAGCACACAGGGCCCAGCAGGTTAAGGTCCATAGTTTGCATTTTACCTGCTGACCTCTAGCAAGGCACTGGAGAGTTTGTAAACAGATGTGATCCTGCTTGCTTTTGGCAGCCTAAGAAATGTTGGACTCTGATGGTAAAAATACCACACCCAGAGTGGAACAGAGTGGAGCATCCATGTGAAATAGCCTGAAGTAACAGAACATTAGATTTTCACTATAGAAACTTAATATTGGCATGGTGACAGTGGTGATGAGGACACATGACAGGACTTGGGGCTGCATGGTAGGATTCTCTTAATTATTCTACCCAAGTGAATGTATTGCCTGAGGTGAAGAGGGATGAGGGATAAGTTATCCTTCATGGTGTTCCAGTCAAGCTATCAGTCCTACTAAAGGAGGGCAAATGTCACTAAGACATATGGCCCCAGTTTCCTTGTATGGTTCTGAAAAAAGCTTAAACATTTAGAAATTCTGGTTCTCTTTGTGACAAAACCTCCGTATTTCCCCATGCAATTTTCCCTCTTAAAATCATACCCATTAACCCCTGATTCCTGACCATTCTCATGTTCTTCAAAGTATATTATTATTCACCAGAGCATAATGTTTTCCCTTGATGAGCTGTAGTTTGGAAGGAACATAGATCACATTTGTTTAAAATTTTAAGCTGTATCCCACTAAACATGATTTTATTTTTTGCATTTTTACATCATAAACCATATGGAGCTAATTAGCATTTCTATATCAGTTTTAATAAAACAAAGAATTAGACAAATGTGTTTTGAGTGGATATTGAATATAAATTTTATTCTCCCCTGTACCCTTCTGCTTATTAGAATATCTTCCACACATGCTTTTTTCAAATGGTTTTAAATTTATAAATTTATGTTTTATATGTTTTATATTTAAATGCCCCCCAGATAGACAAAAAAAAAAAAAAAAAAAAACAGAAAGAAAAAAAACTCTTTTTGTGACCAACATTCCTCCATTCCATTCCCTGGTCCATACATTTGGTCCATACTTGAGTTTTTGGTCTGTACTTGGAATACAATCTTTCTATGCATATGGAAATGCACATGCATGCATAATATATTGGCTTGTTTGTTTATTATTATGATCATCATTATTGTTATACCAGGAATTGAATCCAGGGGTACTTAACCACTGAGCAACATCCCCAGCCCTTTTAATTTTTTTTTTTTTTTAATTTTGAGAGAGGGTCTCACTAAGTTGCATAGTGCCTCGCTAAGTTGCTGAGGCCAGCCTCGAACTTGCAATCCTCTGAGTTGCACAACCGGACTAGAATTCCACCAACTTCCAGCGTCCCAGACTAGTTCGTCTAATTGACACTTGTCTTAGACGGTGGCCTGCAGGAGGAAGGCATTTTTTTGTTTTCAGAGAAAGGTGAGGGAAAGACTTTGTGTAGGCATTTCCGGTATGAGGAAACAGCTTGCGCATCGCGGTTACCACAGTAACCTGACGTCATCATGTCGACCATGGCGACCCGGACGACTTTTTAAGAGATCGAGGTGATCTGGTGAGAAGAGCATGGCCTCGCCTCCAGGTGTTTTGACTCAGCTGAGGGTGTGGGTGCCCCGCGGTGGGAGTTGAACCCCGCTGGGGTGGGGAGATGAAGGGGCCCCAGACCAAAGTCGCCTCATTCCCGCTCTAGGACTTGGTGCCCTGCTCAATGGAGAGGGAGAGAGATGTGGGACCCTCCTGGGCCCTGGCAGCATAATGTGCTGCTCCTGGGTGTCCTGGACCTACTTTCTATGTAAAGGCGGGACTCCGGGGGCGGGGGAGGGGGGTAAGACAGGGAACAGCCTTCTGTGAGCCCAGGTTCTCCCCTGTAAAATGGGGATAGGAATGTTCACCCACAGGCCCACTCTGCAAGCACATAGCCCTGTGGATTTTGTGGAATCACGAATGCCTGTATGAATTCAGGCCACTTATTCCTTTTCAAAATTGTTGTTAGGGAATAGAGAAGGAAAGGAGGAGGAAAAGGCCTGGTGAGAATCCCATTGTACCCTCTGGTTGTTATGAACACTATCTAATTGGATCAATGTTGTTGGTCACTGACCCAGTGCATAAGATGGTGCCAGGCACATAGTTACTCTCATAAGGCACAGTAATTTCTGGATTCTGTTTCTTTCCTGGAAGCTCCTTATATGGCTTATATCAGGTGTCTGAAGAAGACAGTTTTCTGAGGATGTGGGTCATGATTGCTGCTGAAGATCTGAAGGGCAGCAGTGCTCAGGAGACTCCCAACACTTCCATCCCTGTTAAGATAGAATGCCTGGCTCAAGTGAGTTCATAGATCTGAATAAGTGTATATGGCAGAATAGCACACGTGAGGTTCAAAAATAGTCTGAAAGTAGAGAAGCTACTTTGATCTCATTCTTGAAGAGGTTTAGCAGGTGGGATTTCATTCCTTCAGCAGTATGTGGTTTGTAGTAGCCCTTAAGGCCCATATTAGGAATGCCTTCTTTATCACAAAGCAATGAATAGTTAAGTTGGGGAAAAATGATGGTTAATATGCATTTGCAATAATTTTTTTGTAGTGTTGGGGATTGAACCCAAGGCCTTACATGCTAGAAAAGCACTCTGCTGCTGAGCTACATCTCCCGCCCTTATATATTTTGAAACAGCATCTCATTAAGTTGTTGAGGCTGGCCTTGAACTTGATGATCATCTTGCATCAGCCTACTTAGTATTTGGGATTACAGGCGTGCACCACCATGCCTGATTGCGTTTTCAGCTGGCCATAAAGAAATTATTTGACTTATCTTGTCTGATAGTAGGTCATCTGACCCTCATGCCAGTATGAGTCCTGCCCCATATCATGGAGAAAGGAATGCTATAAAGAGAGGCCAAGAAAAATCTCAACAGGCCTTGCTGGGTTTCCCCACCTAGTCTAGTAGCACTAGATCATATTCTTTTGTCTAGTCACATTTCTCATTGTCCATGCTTTGATTGTGCTTATATTATGAAGCCTCTATAAACAACCCAAAAGAGCTGGGTTCAGAGAACTTCTGGTTAGCCGAACAGAGGGAGATTCCTGGAGTGTGGCACCTGGTGAGGGCATGGAAGCTCCAGGCCTCTTCCCCCATACTTGTCCTACATATCTCTACATCTGTATTTTTTGTAATATCCTTAATAATAAAATGGTAAATGTGTTTCCCTCAGTTCTATGAGGTGATCAAGCAAGTTAATCAAACATGAGAAGGGGATCACGCAAACCCTGGTTTATAGCTGGCCAGTCAGAAGCACAGGCAAAACAATCTGGGCTTGTGATTGGCATCTAAAGTGTGGGAGGTGTGGTCTTCAAGATTGAGCCCTCATCTTGTGAGCTAAGAACTGAACTGTGTGTAAGGACTGAACTGAACTAGAAGGTACCCATCTAGTGTCCACAGCTGCAGCATTGCTTGATTGGTGGGTGGGATTAAAAAAAAAATCCACATTCCTGGTGTGAGAAGTGTAAAAGTATGGCAGGAAATGCATTTGAGGTTGGGTTTTCCTCTATCTGCACAGATTGTGTATTGTTCTAATGGGTGTGGAAATATGCAATTTTAGGTCTTTCTAGTAATCTGAGATTATAATACTTCTTTCCTGGTGACTGCATTATTCCCACTTTTTAATGAATTTTTTTTTTAAAGCAAGAAGTATTCCAATGTTAGTTAAAATATTAGTTACTAGAAATTAATATTTTCAAAACTAAGAATTACTGTAAGTAGAGTTTCTCTATTATAATGACACTAGGTCACATTCCCTAAGATAACCAGTTACTCTTAAGTATCATGATTATTTTCCTAGGACACAACATTTTTATTCTTATACTTCAAAAGGAAATGGGCATTAACTTTATCATCATATGATAACAAATTATCATTTCTATTGTGGTTATATGTACTATGGACAAATTCGATCATAGTGTAGATCCATTAATATAACAAGAGAATAATATAGAAGGAAACATCAGACTGATTTATTTAATTACATCAAAGATTACTATACATACTTAAAATATATGCTTTAGTAAGTTTTAACATACATGTGTACTGATAAATTCAGTATTTCAGTTAAGATAATAAAAATACTCATCACCTCAGAAGTCTTCCTCACACCCCTTTGTAATTTCCTCCACCTACCTGTCTCTAAATTCCCTCTCTATGTCACTTTGCCCCATTCTGAGGCAAACAGTGATCTTTTGTCACTATAGATTAGCTTTCGTTTTATATAAATGGAATCATACATTGCTTATTCTTTTTTGTCTGCTTTCTTTCATTTGACCTAGTTACTTTTAAATTTATCCTTATTGTTGCAAGTATGAATAGTTCTTATTATTTTTTTTATTATTGGGCAAAATTCTATGACCTGGATATGCTACATTTTATATTATCATTAGGGTTATTCCCATTTTGAGTATTTTTATTTAAGAATTTTGTTTTATTTTATTTCTTTATTTTTTTGGTGTTGAGAATCAGACTCAGGGCTTCGCACATGCTAGGCCAAACACTCTTTTTTAATGAAAGCTGATATGAACTTTTTAAAAATGGGTAAATGATTTCTTTTTCTAGAAAAAATATTTTGGAGTACAATCGATGGCTGGGAGAATTGGTAAATGTAAGTTTAACATTGTAAGAATCTGTCAAATTGTTTTCCAGAGGGCTCAGACCATCCCCCCCCAACCAACAGTGTGTGAGAGTTCCATTGTCCATCACCTAGACAGCACTTGGTATGGCCAGTCCTTTTAATCCCAGCCATTTTTAGAGGGATATAGTGCTATCTCATTGTAGTTTTCATTTACATTTCCTGATGATTTTGAGCATATCTTTTTTTTTTCTTTCTTTCCCTCTCTTTTTTCTGATATTGGGGGTTAAACCCAGTGGTTTTCTACCACTGAGCTGCATTCTCAGCCCTTTTTATTTTGTTTTGAGACAGGGTCTCACTAAATTACCCAGACTGGCCTCAAATGATCCTCTTACCTCAGCCTCCTGAGTAGCTGGAATTACAGGCATGCACCACTGTGCCTGCTTTGAGCGTATTTTAATATTTTTTATTTGCTTTTTATATATCTTCTTTGGCAAATTGCCTGTTAAAATGTGTTGCCCATTTACTTATTAGAGGATCTGTGTTCTTTTTTAATCTTTGTGAAATTTTCTGTATTCTAGATCTAAGTTTTATTACGTGTATAACTTGGAAATATTTCCTCCCAGTTAGTGGGTTGGCTTTATTCTTTCAACAGTGTCTTTGGAAGAATACAAGGTTTTAATTTTGAGAAAGTTCAGTTTATTAATCTGTTCATTTACGCTTTGGATGTTGCTATTGGTATCATATGTAAGAAATCTTCATGTAACCCAAAGCCATAAGGATTTTGTCCCCTGTGTTTTCTCCTATAAATTTTATAGTTTTAGCTTTTTAATTTAGGTTTGTGCTCTATCTTGAGTTTACTCTTGTATATAGGTTACAATTTTATTTGTACATAAGAAATGTACTTGTTCCAGAAACATTTCTTCAAAAGATTATCCTTTCTCTTCTGAACTGCCTTTGCCTCTTTGTCAAAACTCAGTTGTGCATATGAGTGTGGATCTATTTCTGTACTCTTTAATTGTCCTTTTGATATATATTTCTACCTTGATGCCACTACAACACTACCTTGGTTACTGTAGTTTCATAATGAATCTTGTGTAGTATTTATTCTTCAACTTTATTCTTTTTCACAGTTGTTTTTCATAGTCCAGTACCTTTGTATTCCTACATGATTTTTAGAATAAGCCTGTTAATTTCTTCTTTTAAAAGGTATATGGTAGTATTTTTATTGAGCTGAATCTATAGTTTAATTGGGGGAGAATAGACATCTTAACAATACTGAATGTTCTGATTCATGATGATAGTATGTCTCTCCATTTATTTAGGTCTTCTTTAATATCTCTCAACAATGTATTGTGGTGCTTAATTTATAGGCCTTGCACATATATGGACAGATTATCCCTATATATTTCATGCTTTTTGATATTACGATAAATGGCAGTATTTTATTTTGTTCCATTTAGATATACATGATAGTAGAGTGTATTTTGACATATTATATATACATGGGGTATAATTTAGTATCCTAATCTTGTGGTTGTATATGATGTGGAATTTTACTGGTTGTGTATTCATATATGAACACATGAAAGTTATGTCCAATTAATTCTACTGTCTTTCCTATTCCCACCCCCACCTCCCTTCCCTTCATTACCCTTTGTCTAATCCAATGAATTTCTATTCTTCCTTCCCCCCTCACCTTATTGTGTGTTAGCATCCACATATTAGAAAGAACACTCAACCTTTGTTTTTGGGGGATTGGCTTATCTCACTTTACAGATAGTTTCCAGTTCCATCCATTTACCAGTAAATGCCATATGCCATTCTTCTTTATGGCTGAGTAATATTCTGTTGTATATACATGCCGCACTTTCTTTATCCATTTGTCTGATTAATGGCACCTAGGTTAGTCCCATAGCTTAGCTATTGTAAATTGAGCTTCTATAAAGATTGATGTGGCTTCATCACTGTAGTATGCTGATTTTAAGTCCTTTGGGTACAAACCAAAAACTGGGATAACTGCGTCAAATGGTGTTTCCATTCCAGGTTTTTTGAGGAATGTCCATACTGCTTTCCAGAGTAGTTGCACCAATTTGCAGTTCCAGCAGCAATGTATGAGTGAACCTTTTCCCCCACATCCTTGCCATCATTTTGTTACTTGTATTCCTGATAATTGCTATTCTGACTGGAGTGAGGTAAAATCTCATAGGAAAAGACATACACAGACTGAAGGTGAAAGGTTGGGAAAAATCATACCACTCGCATGGACTGCTGAAGCAAGCAGGGGTTTCCATCCTCGTATTAAATAAAGTAGACTTTAAGCTAAAGTTAATCAAAAGGGATAAAGAAGGACATTTCATACTGCTCAAGGGAACCATACACCAATAAGACATAACAATTATATATGCCCCAAACAATGGAGCATCTATGTTCATCAAACAAACTCTTCTCAAGTTCAAGAATCAAATTGACCACAACACAGTAATTCTGGGTGACTTTAACACACCTCTTTCACCACTGGATAGATCTTCCAAATAAAATCTCAGTGTAGTTTTAATTTGCATTTCTCTAATTGCTGGAGAAGTTGAACATTTTTGCACATACTTTTTTACCATTCATATTTCTTCTTCTATGAAGTGCTTGTTCAGTTCCTTTTCCCATTTATTGATTGGGTTATTTGGTTTTATTTTGGGTGTTAAGCTTTTTGAGTTCTTTGTACATCCCGGAGATTAATGCTCTATCTGAGGTGCAGGTGGTAAAGATTTTCTCCCATTCTGTAGGCTCTCTCTTCTCATTATTGATTATTTCCTTTGCTGTGAAGAAGCTTTTTAGTTTGATACCATCCCATTTATTGATTCTTGATTTTACTTCTTGAAACTTTAGAAGTCTTGTTGAGGAATTTGGTTCCTAAGCTTATATGATGGAGATTTGGGCCTACTTTTCCTTCTAGTAGGTGCAGGGTCTCTGGTCTAATACCTAGGTCCATGATCTTCTTTGAGTTTTGTGCAGAGTGAGAAATAGGGGTTCAGTTTTATTCTGCTACATATGCATTTCCATTTTCTCAGAACCATATGTTGAAAAGGCTACCTTTTCTCCAATGTATGTTTATGGCCTTTGTCTAGTATGATATGAGATAACTGTATTTATGTGGGTTTGTCTCTGTTTCTTCTGTTCTTTTGGTCTTCATATCTGTTTTTGTGCCAATACCATGCCATTTTTTAAAAAAATATTTATTTTTAGTTATAGTTGGACACAATACCTTAATTAATTAATTTATTTTTATGTGGTGCTGAGGACACACAGGGCATGACACATGCTAGGTGAGCACTCTACTGCTGAGCCACAACAACCCCAGCTCAATACCACACCATTTTTGTTACTATAGCTCTGTAGTACAATTTAAGTTTGGGTATTGTAATGCCTCTTGCTTCACTTTTCTCATTAAGGATTGCTTTCACTATTCTGAGCCTCTTATTTTTCCAAATGAATTTCATGATTGCCTTTCCTACTTCTATGAAGAATGTCATTGAAATTTTAATAGGAATTACATTAAATCTATGTAGTGCTTTTTATTTATTTATTTTGGTACCAGAGATTGAACACAGGGTGCTTAACCACTTAGCCACATCCTCAGTCCTAGTTTTAAAACATTCTGTTTTAGAGACACGGTCTTGCTGAGTTGCTTAGGGCCTCACTAAGTTGCTGAGGTTGACTTTGAATTCGTGTTCCCCCTTCCTCAGTCTCCTGAACCACTGGAATTACTGACATGTGCTACTGTGCCTGGTCATGTATAGTGCTTTTGGTAGGATGGATTAAATGGCAGTATTTAAATTATAATTTCTTTATGTTATATTTTCACTGAACTGTCAGAAGCCAAATGTTTAAGAGTGGTTGCTGGGGAATCTTTTAGCTACTCTAGGATAGAGAAGATACTTAATACTTCACATCTGTAATCTCAAGATTCTCCAGAGAAACAAACAATAGGGGATATATATGTATGTGTGTGTGTGTGTGTGTGTGTGTGTGTGTGTGTGTGTGTGGAGAGAGGGAGTATATACTGAGAGAGAGAGAGAAGAGAGAAAGAGGGAAAGAGAGGAGAGAGAGCGAGCACACTTGTGTGAGGGGGAGCACCACATCCCCAGCCATTTTTTTTTTTTTTTTTAATTTAGAGATAGGGTCTCACCAAGTTGCTTAAGGCCTCAATAAGTTGCTGAAGCTGGCTTTGAACTCACAATCCTCCTGCCTCAGTCTCCTGAACTGCTGCGAGAGAGATTTGTATTTTTATTTTTTATTTATAATATATTGTGAAAAATAAAAAATGTATGTAATCACTCACCAACCTGCAGTGCTGGGGATCAAATCCAGGACCTCACAAATGCCAGGGAAGTCCTCTACCACTGAGCTATACCTCCAGAGCTTCAATATTTTTATTTTTTTTAATTTAATTTTTTACACAAATGGAGCACAACTTTTCATTTCTCTGGTTGTACAAGATGCAGAGTCACACTATTCATGCAACCATATGCGTACATAGGGTAATAATGTCTGTCCCATTTCACCATCCCCCACATACCCCTTCCCCTCCTATCCCTGGGAGAGAGATTTTTTTAAATGGGAGAGAGATTTGTATTTTAAAAATAAAAAGTATTATTTTAAAGTATTAAAGTATTGGCTCATAAGATTGTAGAGTATTGGCAAGTCCAAAATCTGACTGTAGAGACCAGCAGACGGGTCTACAGAAGGAGTTGAAGTTTGAGTTCAAAGGTAGTCTACTACTTACTGACTAGGAAGAGCCTATATTGCAGATGAAATCTGAAAAGTAAGCTGACAGAATTCCCTCTTCCTCAAGGACTATCAGCTTTTTGTTTTGTTGAGGTCACCGAATGATGGGTGAGGCCCACTTACATTTTGGAAGGCAATCTGCTTTACTGAGACTGTTGATTTAATATAAATCTCATCCAAAAACACACTCACAGAAACATCCAGAATAATGCTTGACTGAATATCTGGGCACTGTGGCTTAGCCAGTTGAGACATATAGTCAACCGTCATGACATCCATTTGCCTGAATTTCTGTTATCAACTTTTATACGTCATTGGTAATATACTGAAATTAAGGAGAAAATGTCCCTGACGCAATTCTGCATGTCATCTCCAGAGAAATTAATCACTAAAATGAAATATTTTAGTAGCTCTCAATTTTTAGAATTAGATTGTGGACTTTTCCTTTTTCATCCTCAAACTAATCTGCCTTGATGAATTCCTGGGTTCTTGGGTGGTAAGAAAAAAAGAGGGAAGGAGCATGTATGTATGTGGACATGTATGTATGTATAAAATATACATTTTGTGTATATTGCTGAAGCTGTGAGGTATATATTTATTATGAGACATTTTTTAGGATAATTATTGCATGTTATGTCAGTTACATTGAATTCCCCGCACATATTAGAAAACATATGGAAAATGTTGTTGGTTTTCTGATTTTTCTGCTTGGCCAGCATGGTTACCATGGTGACTCAGTGACTGCAGTGGGATTTGGTGCAAACTGAGCATCCATTTTTTATTCTTTCTTGAATCATTTCTTACTATGATAGTTGTGAAGCATTGATTTTATAAATCTGTCATTCCTTCGGGATTTATTAATTGACATTTGGCTGTTAGAGTTGTATTTTATTAATGAATTATAGGTTGCTATTTTGCTCAGAGTTAGCATTTATTATTATAGTTATATATTTTGATGTTCAAGTTGTCCCAGTGTTTGCTAGTGGATATGCCATCAATCTCAGTGTCCATTTGATGCCTCTCTGGAAGTCCTTGAGCATGTGTTTTGTTCTCTGAGCCTGACCATTTCCTTACCTATAGAGAGGAATTAATGTCTGCCTACTTCATGTAGAATCACTTTAAAGATTTGAATAATGCTAGTCTGGAAATAACAACTTACTCCATATGGTATCTAGTAGGTCTTCAACAAGTGTTAGTTTTCTAGTTCAAATTTGCTTTGTTCTGTCACTGCAATACCTCTAACTTTAACATAATATGTTTACCAGAGAGAATACTTAGAAATGTAATACCAAAAAGGGATAAAATTATGAAACATTATGTTTTTTAAATATTTATTTATTTGTTTTAGTTGTACACAATGCCTTTATTTTTACGTGGTGCTGAGAATTGAACCTGGGCCACATGCGTGCTATGTGAGTGCTCTACTGCTGAGCCACAACCCCAGCCCGAAACATTATGTTTTAAATACTTAATTGAGAAAGCTGAGATTACAGGCACACACCACCATGCCCGGCTGGATCTTTTTTGATGTAGGCATCAACGCTATAAATTTTCTTCTTAGAACTACTTCTTCTGCATCCCATAAATTTTGGTATGTTATATTTCCATTTCTGTTTATCGCAATATATTTTAAAATTTTCTTTTTAATTTCTTCTTTGTCTCATTGGTGTTTGACATGTTTAATTTTCATCTATTTGTGAATTTTCTGAAATCACTCCTGTTATTAATTTCTAGTTTTATAACAGTGTGGTCAGGAAAGATACTTCATATGGTTTCAATCTTTATGAATTTGGGGGGACTTATGTTTAAGCCTAACACATGATCCCTCCTGTGTAGGAGCCCTGTTTGGGGAGATGGCTAAGATTGCGGTGACTACGGGCCATGGATATGTTTGGCTGTTGCCGCCTTCCGTAGTCTCACGGGACTTGGCCCGGGATCTCAGGGACTTGAGCGAGATTGCTGATTGGGTCTGCGCCATTTTGGTGGTGTGTGTGGCATGTTAAAGTCATTGTTAGAGCCAGAGAGAAAAATTATCAGAATAAAAAGGCTGTTTGTTTCCAGTTCACCTCTGAACTTCTTCCTGCGGCTTCGTTGCTCCAAGCGGCCATCGCTTTAGGCAGCAACACTCCTGGAGAATGTTCTCTGTGTGCTTGAGAAGAGTGTTTATTCTGCTGCTAATGGATGGATTCCTCTTCACACTGGGTTTGGCTTGTGATTGTAGTGATACTGGTGTCTATGACTGATGTCGGTGGAGCTGCCATGAAGCTAAGGCCTAAAGTACAAGCATACACAGAGGGGCTATATTTCTGAGATCCAGGGTGGTAATGGAACTGATACTTGGTGCACAAGCACCCCCACTGCTGCATTGGTGGGAGTACATGATGTGCTGATATTTGTGAAATAAGCAGGGAGCTAAGAATGAAAGCACAAGTACGAACAAAGTTTGAGTGGCTCTGTCATCATGGCAGGGCCTTGCCCTCTATGGTGGCTGAGCTCATACCTGGAACACAGTAATGCATTGCAAAGGCTTGACTATGAGGCCCAGAATATGGACTTAATCACTGTGGCAATGGCTCTGGTATCTGAGGTATGGGTGGGCACAATGCAGCCACAGAGCCTGGGTCTAGAGTATAAGCAGTCATCTAATCACTATGGCTCTGGGTCTGGGAATGCTTGGGGTTGAGAAAGGTAGTGGTTCTTTTCTCGATTATAGCTCAATAGCGAATGCTTCTTGTGTGACGAGAAGGGGCATGTATCTTGTCTTCTCTGAGGATTTCTCTTAAAAGAATGGCGGAGGGCTGGAGTTGTGGCTCAGTGGTAGAGCGCTTGCCTAGCATATATGAAGCACTGGGTTCGATTCTCAGCACCACATATAAATAAATTAATAAAATAAAGGTCCATCAACAACTAAAAAATTTATATATAAAAAAAGAATGGGAATGGCTGATACCTTAGTGGTGAGTAAGATGCTGGAGTCATCTGTGGAGCTGACCACTGGGGACCAGGGTTGTTCCTGCTCTGTGGCTGACAGTGATAACCTCTGACTTTCTTCTTTGCTCCTAGCTATCTTCAGGCATCTGAGGTATGCCAGTCTCACCAGAGACCCCTTTTGATGTGGATATTCTTTTCTTTCTTTTTTTTTTTTTTTTTTTTTTTTTTGGTACACTGTGTTACTGCAGATTCTTTGCAGATTCTTTAATGGACCTTTGAGCCCTCTCTGGGATGTTTTGGTTTTTGAATGGCTGTCTATATACTTTTGTTGGGAGATGAAGACTGATATCTCCTACTCTGCTATTTTGGTAGGTTTTTTTTTTTCATTTTTTAGACCTTTTTTATGGTTTCTCCATAAGTGAAATATTGTTTTGTTGCATGGTTTTATCTGTAGATCCCCTACTGCCTCAGGGAAAAACAGAGAGGAGGTAACATGAGGAGAACAAATGGACATTTTCATCTCAACAGTGGCAGAGTAAAGTGAGAACACTTTGTGAAACAACTTTCATCTCATGACCTTCACTAAAATCCTGGGAAGTGGAGACATGCTCTGACTGCTGAATGTAAGTTTCCTTTAAGAGACTGCTTGCGCCGGGCGTGGTGGCGCACGCCTGTAATCCCTGCACTTGGGAGGCTGAGGCAGGAGGATCACGAGTTCAAAGCCAGCCTCAGCAATGGTGAGGCACTTAGCAACTCAGTGAGACCCTGTCTCTAATAAAATACAAAAAAGGGCTGGGGATGTGGCCCAGTGGTCGAGTGCTCCTGAGTTCAATCTCCGGTACCAAAAAAAAAAGAGAGAGAGAGACATGCTTGCTTTTTCCCTGTCCATCTATAATTTCCCAACTGTACCCAACTGTGGCTGTCAATATAGGTAATTTATATATTAGTTCTGTGATGACCCTATTAGCTAATTCCCTTGATTTAGGGATGTTCTCCATTTGGAAACAGCCATTTTCCTAGGGGAAGAACTGGAGGTGTTCATTTTTTTTCTCACTTCCAAAACCAAGACATTTTTGTTGTGGATAAAAATGGAAAATACATGAAAGGAAAAACATCATTAAAAAAACCTTAATATTCTATTACTCATGAATAAACATGGTTAAATTTTGAATACATGTATATTCAAGAGTTTATCTCTCAAATGAACTTTTTAAAAAATATATATATATTCAAACTTTTTTCACAAGTTTTGCTGTGCAAATGTAACTATATTTAAGAGCAGGAATTTGATAACATACTACTTATACCCTTGTTAACTACTTTTTTGTGACAGATATCATATGAAGGGCAATCCATGTCCTTCACTATAAATATACATGACAATAAAAAAGGCCACAGAGATACTAGTAGTCAAATTAGGTATAAAAACAGTGATTAAAATGGTTAATATTTATTGTTTACTTCCTATAGTGGCAGACACTATTATCAGTGTTAAGCCTGTCATTGTTCATTTAACCCTTACTACAACTGATGAGGAGGGCCTGTTGATGTTCCACTTTAACATAATGGAACTGAGGCACAGTAAGGCCCTGGCTATTGAGTAGAGAGGCTTAGATTTGAAAATAGGCCATGTGGCATCCAAGCAAATATACCTCACACTGGTACTAACTCATCAAATAAGACCAGATTTATTGTTAATCAGGGCACAGCAAAATGAATGAAGCAGAGGTAACATGCTTTTTTCTCAGTTGACTAGGCAGATATTTAAAATATAAAAATTAATCTTTGTGATTTGGCATTTTGGGAAATGTGTCCTATTATACTGTGAACAGTGCTGCTTGGCACATGTCTCCCTTCCTAGGTCTTAGGAATGTTCCCCTTCTGCATTGAGTGACTTTCCTATAGGTGGGACAGCAAATGCTTATTTCCTAATTATTTTATATTGTATATTTACAAGAGCAATAGATATGTATTATAGGTAAAAGTAGAAAATATAGGAAGTAATATAAAATAACATTCCCCAAATATAACATCCAAGGTAAGTCCTGCTAATGCTTTCATCTAATTATTTCACAAGTTTTCTTATGCATGTGTTTATTTATACATGTATTGTTGGCTTTTTGTATTTGTTTACACAATATAGGAGCTCATTTTAGTTTTTTAACCTGCTTGTATTATTGTAGTGGGTTGAATTAATTATATTTCCCAACCAGATTTGTCCAAGACTTAGCTCCCAGTACCTGTGAAAGCAGCCTTGGTTTGTGCACATGTAATTTAGGATATTGAAATGAGATCATCCTGGATTTAGGGTGAGCCCTAAATCCAATGACCTTTGGTGTTTTTTTAAAAATATTTTTAGTTGTAGTTGGACATAATAACTTTATTTATTTATTTATTTATTTATTTGGTGCTGAGGATCAAACCCAGTGCCTCACACATGGTATGCAAGCATTCTGCCACTGAGCCACAACCCCAGCCCCTGACTTTTGTTTTTGTAACAGAAATGACAGGGAGCTTTGACACCCACCAGGGAAAGAGGTTATGTGATTGAGACAGACATTAGAGTTCTGCTGCCACAAATGCAGGGAAATGGAAGCCACCACAAGCTGGAAGAGGTAAAGAAGGATCCTCTTCTTTAAGCCTTCAGAGAGGGTGAGACTCTGTCAACACATTGATTTTAAACTTCCAGTTTCCAGAACTTTACAAGAATAAGTTTCTCTTCTTTTTTGCCTTGAAGTTTATGGTCATTTGTTGTGGCAGCCCTAGGAAACAAATATGCTCAGTAACAACATATCTCTATGTTTTTTGGTACTGGGGGTTGAACCCAGGAGGGCTTAATGACTTATCCACATCCCTAATCCTTTTTATTTTTTATTTTGAGACAGGGTCTCACTAAGTCACTTAGGGCCTTGCTAAATTGCTGAAGCTGGCTTTGAACTTGTGATCCTCCTGCATCAGCCTCCCAAGTGGCTGGGATTACAGGCGTGTACCACCATGCCCACCAGTAACAACATATTACAAATATCATTATGAATAAACATCACTCTGTACCCTATTTTATCATGACTGTAAAGAAAGTATTATCAATAATGGTGTATAAAAACAAATTTTAAAATTGCCTAACATTTCTTATGTATCATATCCCCTTTATGTATTGAGGCATTCAGTGCTTAGAGCACTCTTACAAGATGCATACTATTGTTAATCCTCATTGTATAGATGACAAACTGAGGGACAGAGACAATAAGGACTTTCCCAAGACTACACAGTTGGAAAGTGGGACAATTTGCATTTGTACCCAGTATGTCATGCTTGAGAGCCTGGGAAGTTGTGGAAAGTTTATTGTTGAGAGAGAAGCAGTTGATTCAAGAATGCATATTTTAGGACATCATTAAAAATAATAGTCAGTGTGTTAATATATTTATATGAACAATTGTATCTAGTAACAAGAAGGTTTTTTGTGATCTTGGCAAGATGTTCATTGCAGTTATGGGGATGGAAGCCAAGTACAATGGGATAAGGAGTAAACAAAAAATGAAGATTATAAATAGGGAATGCAGAAATCCTTTTTGGACCTTTGATTTGAAGGGGTGGGGAGAGAAAGGGAGGGAGAGATGGATTCTGTCACTGAATGGGTAATGAGATGCCCAGGAGGGATTATTGGATAGCTTTAATTTTTTGAATCTTGAGCCAGTTTACAAGTTAATGTTGAAGAATCACCTCGTCTCAGATTTAAACCTTAAAGTTGCCCATATATTAATTTCCCTTGTCACACTTTCATTTACACTAAGGAGTTAATGAGACACTTCTAATGGAATAGTATAGGTTATGAGCGCAATACATATTTAGTTACTAGCAAATGAAAGAATGAACAAATGTGTGAGAGAAATGCTAGTGAATCTTGTATTTCTGTCTCTCCAGGAGGCAGCAGGTGGCTGAAATCCTGATGTGATGTGATTGGATAATGCATCATCTGAGGACCTTGCACTGATGACTGCAGGATGGGTCTAGAACTTTCCTGTAAATATATGAACTGAGAAGCCCAGTAGCAACCATTAGGCAAACACCACAACTTTCTTCTCACTGTGACCTGTCACTGAGCTCACCATATCAGGTCATAGATGCTCTGTCTTCCCAGTGTGATGAACTAGATTTGAGTTTGCTCAGCATTGTGATGTGAAATAGCTCTTATCACATTATGAAAGACCCAAGAAGGTAGAGAAGCTCTGCCTCTAAAACTTTGAATTCAAGGCATATCAGAGAGATATATGCATCCTTTATCTAGCTGCCTGTGTTCTCAATAGGGAAAACAATGATGAATGGTTTTCACAATACCTACCTTAGTCCTGAGGCTCAACCAGCCGCTCTTTCTGTGTCCTGTTCTATGTCATATTCTCTGGGCAGATTTTCTGAGTTACCCTCAGGTCAGCTCTGTAAGGATGGAATGTCCCATTTCACAGATGACCAAGCCAAGCTTAGGCTCACAAAGCCTAAGTCACTTCTTTAGGTAAAGTGTCAGGACTGGTAGGAGGTTCTATCTCTCATCCTGCCTAGAGGACCCTGAGCACTAAAAGCTGCATTTTTATCTCTCAGATCAGATGGGAAGCTGGAACCAATCTCAGTTTTAGATATCCCAGATAATGATGGATACAGGGTGATTCCTTCTATTAGTTCAGTAGTTCCAGAAAACACTGATTGTTATCTTAGGACCAAGCTCCCAACTTGTGTCACTTCCTTCCCCCTTTTGAGTGCCCTGATCTGAACCACTCAAAGTTACAATCTTTATTCATACTACCAGATGATACTCATCTTTCTTTTACTTCTCTTTTTTTCAGTACTGATAATTGAACCCAAGACCTAGCACATTCTTGGCAAGCTCAAACAAAAACAAAAGGACTGAGCTACATTCCTAGTCCTTTTGTTTTTGTTTTTTGAGACAGGATCTTGCTAAGTTGCTTAGGGCCTCACTAAGTTGCTAAGGCTAACTTTGAACTTGCCATCTTCCTGCCTCAACCATGTAAGTAGCTGGAATTACAGGCGTGTGCCACCACTCCCAGTCTTTTTAATTTTTCTTTTCACGAAAAAGGTATATGTTTTGCAGGGTAACAGATATGATAAACTCATTTGTTTACAACGATTCTAGTTCTGTTTGGAAAATTCACATGTATATCAAAGCATTTCCATTTGCTGTTGACCAAAATGTACCTGGCATTTAACTGATTTATCTCTTCTCCCTCAGTGTAGATTGAAGTGTCAATACTGTAAAGGTGTCTACACTATAGAGGGTCCCCAAGTGACCAGAGTCCTCATCATCCATTACCCCACCCGTGAACAGGCTTCCCAGACCTTCTGCCACCCACTCTCAGTCATCTCTTCTACTGAACCCTGGACACAGCTGCCTATACTGCTGACGCCCCCATTTATTGTTAGGTCTGTGCTGCCCTATGCTCACTGATGACTGCCACGGCATGCTAGAGTTATCTGGAATTTCATTGTATGTTTTTACAGTATTCTTTTATACCTACCAGTTTTTGGAAAGAATTAGAATCATTCTATACCAGCTGGTTTCAAGGGCGGTATCATTTTTTCTGTTCATTGTGTAAACTGATTTTTGTAGATATCTGATAATGATGGTACGCTATTGCCACCTCTTGACAGAATTCTAAACTGCAGCTTTAAACTGCCATTCAGCAAAGTGGGAGGGTGTGGCTTGCCCAAACCCACTCTACAGAGCTTTAAGGAAGTCTGGATGAAAAAGGGGGGCATTTCCAGTGTATAGGTATATTGATGACTTCCAGACAAAAAGTGAAGACTATCATTATTATGAAGAGAAATTCTATGTGAGAGAAACAAAGTGATATCTTATTTTTATGGCTAAAATTCTCTGGATAAATAGAGACATATATATGAATAAATATAAATTCAGGTCACTTGTGATCTTTGTAACCTGCCTTTACCTTCATTATGACAATATTTACATGTAAATACATTTTTATGAAAACATTTAAAATTATAATTTAGTTGTTTTTGATTTTTCATCAAATGATTGTTTCATCATATAGATGCTACCAAGTATTTTACTTGTTGCATAAAAATTACTTCCTTTACCATTTGTATTAGAGACTATAGTTTAATATCCTCACTCATATATATACAAATTTATTTGTAAACCTCTATTACTATAAGTTTATCAAAACACTATCAAAACCATTATATATATGCTATTTTACATTAACACAATACATTCAAAATATTATTTATTTATTTATTTGGGTACTAGGGACTGAACTCAGGGGCACTCAACCACAGATCCATATACCCAGCCCTATTTTTCTATTTTATGTAGAGACAGGGTCTCACTGAGTTGCTTAGTGCCTCACCATTGCTGATGCTGGCTTTGAAATTGCGATCCTCCTGCCCCAGGCTCCCGAGCCACTGGGATTATAGGCATGGGCCACCGCACCCTGCTAAAATATTATTACTAGTGTGTATTCTTTTAAAATGTTTTTAGTTGTAGATGAACACAATACATTTATCTTATTTATTTATTTTTATGTGGTGCTGAGGATCGAACTCAGTGCCTTACAAGAACTAGGGAAGCACTCTACCACTGAGTTACACCCACAGCCCCACTAATATATATTCTTTTTTAAAAATATTTTTATTAATTATTCATGGTTCTTTATTTTATTTACTTATTTATATGTGGTTCTGAGAATCGAACCCAGTGCCTCGCACATGCTAGACAAGTGCTCTACCACTGAGCTACAACCCCAGCCCAAATGTATATTTTTAACAATGTGGCATGAAAGTATCTGTCTCTTCACACATTGGAAATAATGTGAATTATTGCTAATCTGATAGGTAACATACCACCTTTCACTATTGTTTTCATTATAACTTATTTTTACTGCCCTCTAGAATTCTATCTTATGGATGTGATATTTGCTTTTCAGAATTCTGTGTTAATTGCAGTGTTCTGGTATTCCTCATTATCAACACTGCAGGATAGCAATACACCACTAAAGGACACAGTATGGGGCAGAGTTCACATGACTGTTTGCAAGATGAGATGAATATGCCCTGTTTGAGCTGAGAAAACTGTCATGGGAGAATTCCAGTCATACCAGAACCTGGTTTGTGTGTGTGTGCACACTGACAACCATGCTTCCCTCTGCTTTCTTCTGCCTCTTGGTGGGTTTGCCTTCTGATTGGCCTCTCTTTCTAAATTCAGGCCCAAAAGTAGAGGAGGGGAATTCTCAGGATGGCAGTGCTTTTTTTTTTTTTTTTTAGTTGTAGATGGACATAATACCTTTGTTTATTTATATGTGATGCTGAGGATTAAACCCAGCGCCTCACACATGTTAGGCAAGAACTCTACCACTGAGATATAACTGCAACCTCCCCCCCACCTTTTATTTTTTTGGTAGCATGGATTGAACTCAGGTACACTCAACCAATGAGGCACATCCCCAACCCTTTTTGTATTTAATTTAGAGACAGGGTCTCACTGAGTTGTTTAGGGCCTCGCTAAATTGACTGGCTTTGGACTCATGTTCCTCCTGCCTCAGCTTCCCAAACTGCTGGGATTACAGGCGTGCACCACCATACTCAGTCTCCCTTTTTTTTAATATATACATTTTAGTTGTGGATAGACAGAATACCCTTATTTTATTTATTTATTTTTGTGCAGTGCTGAGTATCAAATTCAGTGCCTCACATATACTAGGCAAGCACTCTACCACTGAGCTGCAACCCCAGCTCCAAGATGGCAGTGTTTATAACCAGATTCTTATTCATATCCCTCACTAGATCCTGAAGATAGACTTCTAAAAGGGAAATTGTTGGTGCAAAGGGTGTGTACCTATGCGGCCCTGTGAAGGTAGTTCTAATTTGGTTTCCCTAAAATGGAAGAATATGAAAAAAAAAAAAGTATGGACAGGCATGAGGAAAGTAAAAACGCTGACTTCCTGTCACAGAAGGCAGGCCTGAGACTCTATTTTGGACCGATTCTTAAGTCACCACCATAGTTGGAAGATGTGAAAGAGATCAGAGGTAAATCAGGCTTTCACTACAAGGGCAACCTCAGGAAATTTTTGGTGTTCCTGGGGTACAACAGAAGACCAGGGGCTGGGGGTCGTAGATCAGTGGTAGAGTGAATGCTTGGCAGATGCAAGGCCAAGGCTTAATCCCCATACCAAAAAAAAAAAAAAAAAAAGAAAGAAAAAAGAAGGAATCCCTAGGCTAACATCACATTTTAGCAGCTTTCTTGCAATATAATGACAATTAAAATAATACATTTTAAAGTTGGTAATTTTTAATAAATATATTGAGTTGTGTAACGATTTCCATAATGGACTTTTGGATGTTTCTGTCACCTGAAAAATTTCCATCATGTTTCAGTGCAGTTAAATCTACACCCTCCTCCAGCCACAGGATCCACAGATATGCTTTTTGTCTCTATGGATTTTCCTGTTATTGGCATTTCATATAAATGGAATTATGATATTTGATCTTTTGCATCTGGCTTCGTTCACTTCAGGTAATATTTGCAAGGTTCATCCATATTCTAACATGTAGAATTCATTTCTTTTTATGGCTGGCTGAATAACATTCTGTTGTAAGGATATATTGTATTTTGTTTATCCATTAATCTGTTGATGGTCTTTGCATAATTGCCACTTTTTGTCAATTATGAATGATGCTGCTGTATACATTTATTACAAGTTTTGATGTAGACATGTTTTCATTTCTCTTGAGTATATACCTAGGAGTGAAATTGCTGGGCATATGGTGACTCCATGTTTATCTATTTGAGGACTGATAGAATGCTTTCATGGCCCTAGACAATAATGAGGCTTAGACAGTAGTTTTTCTCCATGTTAGATCATTCCATGAGTTTTGAGAAAGAATACCACAGAGTTGAAGCACCCTTCTTGCTACATCATATCTGGTACTACATGATGCTCACATGACATAGTCTTCACTTGGTTAAGGCAATATTTTTTAAGTTTCTTCTAATGTATAGTAACAGTTTTCCATTTGCCTAGAGAGTATGTAGAGAAAAGAAAGAAAATTCTGGTATGTTTCTCTTTTCACTGTGAATCCATGCCATTTCTATGTTGTGGAATGAGTGTCCTAATAGGGAAAGGGGTATGGAAGAAGAGTATTATATCATAACCATTTATCTGAAGTCACCACCCACCCCATTTCTTCATGTTTCCAGAATTTTCCTGTCTCCTCATTTTATCTCCCTGTTTTACATGAGAGAAGCATATATCCTTGATCTCCTGAAGGGGGAGAGCAAATTCTCATGCTGTGTATGCTGGGAAGGATGCTAGAGCAAGACAGACAGATCTCCCTGGGAAAGCATTATACCCAAACCAGAAACTCTGGAACATTCTTGACTCGGGATAAGTCTCTTCACTCTCATAGCCTCACCTAGGAACACATGTCTCTGTTGTGTGTGAGTGTCTTTGCTATGTGGTAGCGTGGTGGCAAGGAAAATAGACATAGGTGGAGAATGAGCTCTTGGTGAATGAGTCAACACCCAGGGCATAGGCTCTAGTTACTCTGTTTTCAGATCCTATTCTCATGTTTGGGTACTTATCATCTTTCTGTTCCCTCCTAGGAGTGACCTAGATGCCTACTTTCTCTCTATGTCCCCTACTGTCACAAAGGACTAGGAAAAATGGCAAAAACTGGGGGAGAGAGAGAGAGAGAGAGACAGAGGTGGCCACTGGAGGACCTGCTGTTCTTTTCTGTCCTGGAGGAGTTGGGGAAAAGGAAGAAAATCAGTATCCTATTTCCTCTTGTTGCAGATACTATCATGTTCCCAATTTTTCTGTACACTTAAACTCATAGACCAGCCAACCCACATGACACTATAGTTAGGCCTCATGACCCAAAGATTTCATCGCCACCACCATCTTTAACATGGGGGGGGGGGGGTTGAGTGAGTACTCACTCATAGGGCACAATACTGGGAAAGTTGAAAATGACCATTTTCCAAATGGGAAGCTGCTGGTTCTGTTGTGGGGAGAGTAAGAAATGGAACCTCATTTCCATCCTGCCATTTATCTGGAGAGAGTCTGAGATTCTGTGAGGCTGAGCTTGGTCACATATGAAATGGCACTCACCATACCTTCACACTGACATCTGATGGTAAATAAGAAATGCTGAAAAGTAACCGTGGGACACAGTGTCAGTCCTGGTTCCACTGCCTCCTACCTCCAAGGGGGAGATGTCATTGGCCAAAGTCCAAAAGTGTTAATACATAAATAGCCTGTGCAAAGGGAGCAGCAAGTACTGAAATAGACCCCAGAATGTGTAAGCTTTGGGCCAGTGCCAAGCTGTGGGATGTGTTACCTGATGGTTGGGGCAGAGGAATAAATTATGGCACCATTTTTCTATTACTACATATGCTTGTTATCCCCTTACTTTGCCATACTGTTTGACACCAGGGGAGCAGTTTCCCATTGATTCTGAGATAGAACAGATAGTACAGAGCAAGACAACATGGATGCTGGACCAAAGATGAGAGTCAAGAGACTGGACACCTCCTTGACTGCAGATTCTTGGGTGACTCACTTCCCCTATGCTGGCCTCACCCTAGCACAATGATGCCCTATAATAGTGGCCTGAGCTTTAGGTCAAAACACAGTTTGAGTCTGAACTCCACTGATGAAGTTTGAGTGATTTTTAAAAATTTGGCTTGAATCTCCATGTGGTAGGCAGAATTCTAAGATGACATCCAATGACCTTCACCCTTGTGTAATCTCCTCCTCTTTGAGCATGGTTGGAATCTGTGAATATGATATGTCTTCCATGATCATGTGCTGTTATGTAGCAAAAGAAAGACTATCTGGGTAGGTAGAGGCTTTTTTTTTTTTTTTTTTTTTTTTTTTTGTACCAGGGATTGAACTCGGGGGCACTCAACACTGAGCCACATCCCCAGCCCTATTTTGTATTTTATTTGGAGACAGGGTCTCACTGAAATGCTTAGCACCTCATTTTTTTTATGGTACCAGTGATTGAACTCAGGGGCATTCGACCACTGGACCACATACCCAGCCCTTTTTTGGATTTTATTAGAGACAGGGTCTCACTGAGTTGCTAAGTGCCTCACCATTGCTGAGGCTGGCTTTGAACTCGCAATCCTCCTGCTTCAGCCTCCCAAGTGCTGGGATTACAGGCGTGTGCCACCTTGCCTGGCCTTAGCACCTCATTTTTGCTGAGGCTGGCTTTGAACTCAAGATCCTCCTGTCTCAGCCTCCCGAGCCTCTGGGATTACAGGCTTGCACCACTACACCCGACCTCAGTCAAACTCTTTAAAAGTAGATAATTTTTCTGACTGTTCAGAGTAGGGGAAGTCAGAGATTCACAGCACAGGAAGCATTCAACATACCATTGATTACTGGAAGACACAGCAGAGAATTTGACTAGTCCTTAGTAGCAAGGAACCTTCACAGATGACAGCCATAAGGAAAATGGGGACTTCAGTCCAGTAGTCACAAGTAAATTATTTCTGTAGCAATAAACATGATATTGGAATTGAATTATTCCCCAGAGCCTTCTGTTGAGACCTCAGTGGGGCCTACACCAATACCAGGATTTTTCTAGGCTTGTGAGACCCAAAAGCACACAATAAGGTCATGATGTGCCAGACCTCTGCCCTAAGATCTGTGAGCTATTGAATAGCTGTAGATGTTAGTCTCTATACATGTGGTTATACAACTGCAGAAAATTCATCCATTCCAGTTAATCCAGATTCATATTCATTGCATATACAGTATATATGTGTGCAGATGATACTTGGAGAGAATATACCACATGATAACTTTTATTAGTACGTGGTGAAGCTGATGGTTATGGATATATTCATAGTGGTATCTGAGTTAATTTTCCACATTTCCCAAATGGACAATAGGTTACTCATTAATCAGATATATAAAACCTGATAGATATTTCTTAATGTAAACATGTTAGATTTCAGGCATTTGAAAAGGTATAATAAATATCACAATAAGCAGATATGTCCACAACCAAGACTATAAAATTAAACATTACAGTGAGTTCACCTGGACAACTTTTCTGATGCCTCACCCCCAAAAGAACCCATTATCCAAAATCTCTTTATGACATTCTCATGCTTTGCTCCACATTTTACCACTTGTGACTATAGCCCTAAACAAAACACATGATTGCTTTGCTTATTTTAAACTCTTATGTAAGTAATATATTTATATACGACTTATTTATTTTTTTCTTCACTGAACATAGTGTTTCTGACATCTCCCTAATAATGCAGCTTTGGGATTTGATAATTTAACCATGCTTGGTGACCATGCATGCAGTCTGAGGCACTGAGTATTCCAGATTTGGAATTTGTTCTCTCCCAGCTGTGTATGTAGTTCTCATGACTCCAGACTTTAAATATAAACAGGATATAGTATGAATACAAATTCAGTGGCCATATTTGCTTTTATTTGTTGTTGGGTTTTTATTTGTTTGTTTGTTTTTGCCAAAAGCTGTAATTATTCCAGGATATTCTTTGTTGTTAGAAATCCACATAAGTGAAGATATTCTTTGTTGTTAGAAATGCACATAAGGCCTGATTTTTCTTCTATTAGGTGCAGAGTCTCTGTTCTAGTGCCTGAGTCTTTGATCCACTTTGAGTTGAACTGTGAAATACATTATTGCACAGATCTACAGAAACAGGTGTTTTCATCATGTAGTTTTAGTGAAGAGAAAATAAATTTTAACTAGATAGTAAATACTAAAAAGGTGAAATGATCATCTTCTTTGACAAAATATGATCGTTGTCAGGACTTTTCCTCCTGATATGGACTGAGGAGGTCTCTGCCATTGTCACTTATTCATCATACTGCTTAGGGCTGAGCTGACCATTTTGCTAGCTACCTTGTTGCCTTGAGGTCCCCTGAACCTACTCTACCCACCCAAGCAGGAAAATTTGTCTCATGGCTGAGATGGACCATCCACAACCACCCCTAGTGTTGATATGGGGCAGTGCTTAGGTCCCTACTTCTGGATGGACTTGCAGATCTCCTCCCTCATCCCTGTGTGGGAGAAATCTCCTTTCCTCTCCCTTCTCTGTATCCTCAGAGGCTGCTCTCCCTTCCCTACCATGTACAAGCAGCCGAATACTTTCCATCAGTTTAAGTTTTCATAAAAGATGGAAGAAACCCTGATTTCAGACAGCTTCTGTTTCCATCCTTCCATAAACCTCCCCTAGAGCAAGAGGAAGGGGCACCAAGTCTGCCACCCTGCTGGAAATGCAGGAAGGGTAATGATTTCAATGTTCTTAATCTTTGTGCACATATTCTGTTTGGTATATAGATCAGATTTGGGGAATCAACTATTTTGGGTGCCCCTTAAAAACACAAGCCTTTTGAAGTAAAAACTCAGGAATAGGTGAAGCAATAACAACACAGAAAGTGGGCTTGGGATATAGCTCAGTGGTACAGTGTTTTTCTATATTATATTGACTATGTTATTCTAGTCCTGCCTCCCTGAAATAACTCAGATTCCCCAAACGACATTTTTGGTGATCCTAGATCATAGAGTTGAGTAATTAAGGACAGTCTCTTACTTTTCTACCAGATGGCTAACTGCTTAGAAATGTGTTTTTTACATGGCTCAGCCCTGGGAGCTATTGCTGGGTTTCTGTGGTAATACTACCCTAGTGTCACTTTCAAAGCAAACACAATTCTGATAACAGGGGCACATTTTTTCCCCTGAATTGGGCAGAGTTCCCTAAAATGCCTGAGCCCCAGCCTAATCCCTCTAATTACTGTTTTCTCAAGTGGTGGCCTGAAGAGTGAAGACATTTTTTTTTCTTAGTGTGAAAAGCAAGAAGACAAAGAGCCAAGAAGAGGCATTTCCAGTTTGATGGATCAGTCCGTGCTGGTGGTTGCTATAGTAACCTGACATCATCATGGTGACCATGACAACTTTTTTCTAGAGACTTCCATAGCCTGGCAGTAAGAACAGTGCTTCACCTTCAGGTGTTTGGTCTCATCTGAGGGTGTGAGCAGAGTTCTTCCCAATGCCTGAGTCTGAGCCTAGTTCCTCTAATTACTGCACTTTCTTAGGTGGACTGAAAAGTGAAGGTGTTTTGATTTCAGAGAAAGGCAAGGGGACTGAGAGGAGGCCTGTGTAGAGGCATTTCTAGTGCTGAGGACAAATCTGCATATTGTGGTTGCCATAGAAACCAGATGACATTATGGCCACTATGGTGACTGTGATGACATTTTAAAAAGGAGACCCACTTGCTGTGGTTGGAGAGCAGTGTCCCACCTCCAGGTGTTTGGAATCAGCAGAGGGTGTGGGTGCCCCACGGTGGGGTCTGAGGCATGGAGAGACAAAGGCATCTGAAACCCAAATCACCTTGTTCCCGCAGTGGGACTTGGTGCCCTGCTGACTCAAGGGGGAGAGAGACATGGAACCCTCCTGGACCCAGGCAGTGTGATGTCCTGTGTGGATATTGTAGGATCATAAATGCCTATATGAATTTAGGCCACTTCTTATTTCTTTTCAAATTTATTGTTAGCAGATGAGAGATGAGTAACAGAAAAGGAAAAGGTCCTGGTGAGAAGCCCATTGTACCCTCTGGTTGTTATAATCACTACCCAGTTGTACCAGTGCCATTGGTCACTAGCCCAGTGCCTAGCATGGTACTAGGCACACAGTTACTCTGATGAGGCACAGTGATTCCTGGGTTCTGTTTTCCCCTGAGAAACTCCTCTTGGCCTTATATCAAGCGTCTGAAGGAAGCAGTTTCTGAGGATCTGAGCGGTGATGGCTGCTGAAGCTTCTACCCCACATTTGAATACTGCAGTGCTTGGGAGACCCCAACACTTGCATCCCTGGTGGGATATGACTAAACATGATCATATTGTTGAATAAAAGTTTCACAAAATCATATAAAAGTAGACAAGCTCTTTCAACACCATCATTTGGAGAAGAAAATGGAGTTTTGTCCCATTGGCAACTTATATACTTTGTTGTAGCCCTTGAAGCTCATCCTGGAGATGGCTTCTTAGTCTGCAGCTTGTGGTAGGAACTTGATATTTAACATGTATTTTCAGTATATTTCATATACTTTTCGATTGTATGCATAAAAAATAGTGATTGCTATCAAAATCTGAATTCAGATGAGTATTGAAATACGCAGTTGGTTAGAAGGCATTGTGAAATTGTAATATGGAGTCTTCCTTGGTAACAAAGTTTTATGCATTCTTAAATTTTTGTAGAAGCCAATAATTATCTAAGGATTAGTTTAATGTCATGAATTTTTTATTATTTTCAAAGATATTAATTAAACTAAAATTTATCCTATTGTGATTCAGAGCTATGTTCTTTAAAATAACCAAATGTACTGAAATATTTGTATGTTTATTTTACAGATTGTAACATTTCAGTTTTAGATTTCAGAAAGAAATGTGCATCATCACCTTTCCCTAAATATTTAGATAGACCTCATTGCAAATGATTGCTTCTCTTTTGGTAATATGTTGTGTGAAAAACTAGATAAGACCTAGTGATTATCTGTTAATATGACAGGATCATCTTAGTGGAAATTGTTCTAATTAACTGTATTTCACTAAGTCTCTGAAGAATACAAGTATAATTCCAATGCTTTATTGAGGTATGATTCATGTGTAATTTACTGTGCATATTTAAAGTCTTTGCTATAGTAAGTATTGACATCTGTATGCACCAATGAAGCCAATACCACAGCAAAGGAAATATATATACATCGCCCCAAAAAGTATTTTCCTGCCCCTTTGCCATCCTCACACCCATATATCTCCTTCTAGCCTCCCTGCCTCTCCCACCCCTCCCCATTTTCAAGCAACTACTCTTCCTTCACTGTTGATTATTTTGCATTTCTTATATTTTTATGTAAACAGATTCACATAATATGTATTCAATTTTGTCTGACTTCTTATATTCAACATATTAATTTTAGATTTATCCATATTGTTGCATGATTGACTGTTTCCATTTTAATTGCTGAGCACTACTCCATTGTATCCATATACCACAGTTTGTTTTTATCCATCCACTTTCTTATGGATGATGAGTTTTCATTGTGTATAAATTCTTTACATATATCTATGCTTTCTTTGTCTAGAGTAAATACTAGGAGTGCAGTGGCTGGAGCATATGGTAGACATAAGATTAATATCATTGGAAACTGCCAAAATCATTTCCAAAGTGGTTGTACCCTTTTTAATTCTCATGAGCAATATATGAGAGTTCCATTCTTCACAACCTTCTCAACAATTCATATGGTCAGTTTTTCAATTTTAGCCACATTCATGGGAGTGTAGTGGTATCTCATTGTAGTTTTAATTTGTGTTTCTAAAACAATGATGTTGAACATCTTTTCATATGATTACTTGCTATTTGTATATATTCTTTGGTGAAGTGTCTGTTCAAGTTGTTTTCTCATTTATTTATTGGTGTCTTTTTTTCTTCTTACTGATTTCTAAATGATTTCATATTTTCTGGATATATCACCAGTCAGACATATTACTTTCATAAACTTTTTTAAAAGTCATTTTATTTATTTATTTATTTATTTATTTATTTATTTATTTTTTTGGTGCTGGGTATTGAACCCATGGGTGCTTTACCATTGACCCACATCACCCGCCATTTTTTTTTTTTAACATTTTGAGACAGGGTCTTGATAAGAGGCCTAGGTTAGCCTGCAACTTGCAATCCTCCTGCTTCAGCTTCCCAAGTCACTGGGGTTACAGACATGCATCACTGTACCCAGCTTTTTCTCAATCATTGGCTTTTCTTTTCATTATCTCAACCATGTTTTTGGAAGAGTAGAACTTTTTAATTTTGAGGAGGACCGTTTATAATTTTCTTTATTTAAAGTTAAGATGCTTCTATTGGTCTTATCTAAGTTTTACCTAACCCATGCTCACAAGGGTTTTCTCCTATGTTCCCTAACAGCAGCTTACACATTTAGGTTTTATGTTTAAGTGTCAGGTTCAGTTGAGTTGACTTTTGTATGTGGTACAGTATACGGGCCACAATTCATTTTTGGATATCCATTTGTGCTAGAACCATTTGTTGAAAAGACTCTCCTTTTTCCCCTTAGCTGAAAATTAGTTGTCCATCTAGGAGTGAGTCTATTTCTGGACTCTTTATTCTGCTCCTTTGATGTAACGGCATTCCACTTCATGCTTTGAATGTAAACCTTGCTGCTCAACCACCACAGGTGGATCATTTTAAAACTGGCATCTTTTTCTTATTTTTTTCCCTTTTCTTCTTCTTTATCCTCTCCACATCCCTAATGGCAGGAGAAACCAGAGTAACATTTTTCCCAGCCCACGCTAAGCTATCCTGTCCTTCACACCATGAAGAATATCACTGCCACAAGAATAAAGCAACTCCAAACTTGGGAACTGGAGCAACGGCTCTCTCAAGGACATCCAATGGACACTAATTAATTATATCTACTGATAATGTTTGTTTTCCAGTTCTTGTGTTCCTCCTTTAAAATTCCTCTGCTCCCACAGGCAGAAAGAATCAGCCTCTGGAACAGGAGTCCCCATTGTTTCTCCTTTGTTAACAAATCAATAAAACTTCTTCCTTTTTCTCAAGACCTGTCCTCATTATTAAATCATCAATGGAGACAAGGGCCAAGCTTTGGTATCCTACTTATCTATCTTGATGCCAACACCACAGTTTGATTACTGTAGGTTTATAAGGAATTTTGAAATCAGGTAGTGTTTGTCCTCTAACTTGGTTCTTTTTCTAAGTCATTTGTTATAGTCTGGATCCCTTTTATTTCTACATGATTTTAACATCAGTTTATAATTTTCTTTTAACTTTTTGTAGGACTTTTATTGAGATTGCACTGAATCTGTATATTAATTTGAGAAGAGACATCTTAACAATACTGAGTTCCATGAACACCCTTTGTCTTCTACTTCTTTGGGTCTTCCTTAATTCTCTTGGCAATATTTAGTAGTGGTAAGTGTACATATATTTTACATATGTAGATAGATTATTCATAAATATTTCATACTTTTGGTACTGCTGTAAGTGGCATTACTTCTTAAATAGCATTTGTAATTATTATATGTTCACTGAACCATTGAAACAAATATTTAAAAATAGATCTTGAGGAATCTTTTTGTTTGAAAGTGTAGACTACTATAGGAAATAAAAAGTGTTTGATACTTCATAGGCATAGACATGTATTTCCATATCATCTTCAGAAATCATTAGCAATACATTGAAACCAGAGAGAAAAGTGTCCCAGAGATAATACTGCAAATCATTTTCTGAAATATTGACAACTAAAATAATATAGTTTAGTAGCTTTCAACTTTATGTGTGCTATATGTGTATCTGTAGAAAATGTGAAGTTGTACTTGTTTTCTCCCAGTAAATTTCACCTCAGAAAATTCCTGGAATCATGGATGATGAGGAGGCTGAGTCTATGTATTTGTGTATGTGTGTCTATATAAATTTGCATATTGCTGAATCTTCCAGGCATGTGTATTGTAAGGTGTCCTTAAAGTTAATTAGGGTGCATTATGTCTGCCCTATACAGTTTCTATCACATTTTAGGATCAAGATGAAGGTGTTGTTTCATTTTTCTTGTACTTCCTACATTTGGATACTTAGGTTTCTTTTATTCTTTTGTAATAAAAGTAACATCACAATGAATATATATTACACATATATATTCAGGTTTGTATTTATAACACAATTTTCTGTTATTGACCGTATACATACATGCACATTTTTTTTAATTTCTGGAAACTGGTTTAGTTAGTCAAAGAATAAGAGCATATATAATTTTGGAAGATATTATTAAATTTCCCTTCATGGTAGTTGTATTAGTTTCCTGTGTCTACTGTAGCAAATAACCACAAACTTAGTTGTTTTAAGAAAGATAAATTAATTTTCTCAGAGATCTGGAAAGAGAAGTCAGAAATTAGTTTTACTGGCCAAAATCAAGGTGTCAGCAGAGCCATGCTCCTGGAGGCTCCATGGAAGAATCTGCACTGTGTCTTTTCCAGCTTCTCATGGATGCCAGCATTCCTTGGCCTATTGCTGCATCACCAATTTCTGCCTGCATGGTCATACTGTCTTCTCCTTTTCTACGTATGTCAACCCTCCCTCTGTCCCCTCTCTTAAGGACACTTGTGACTATCTACAAGACCCATCCAACAATCTCATATGAACTTCCTATTTCATCATGCTTAGCTTAATCACATTTTGAAGACCTTTTATCAGGTAAGGTAAGATTTACAGGTTCAACAAATTGTAATTGATAGCAATGGGAGCCATTATTAATCCTTTTATGGTAATCATATCATTTTGATGTCAATGGGCAGTGTAAGAAGGCACTTTGTTTTCATTTTACATCCTCACCAACTGAATATATTAACAAACTTTTCAATCTCTGTCAATTTAATTTTAAGAAATCATATCTTACTGCAGTTTTAGTTGCATCTTTCTTATTAAAAGCAAGTTTGAGGGGCCAGGGATGTAGCTCCAAGGTAGTGTGCTTACCTTGCATGCATGAGGTCTTGGGTTTGATGCCCCAGCACCACCCCCCCAAAAAAGTTAGTTTGTGTCTCATTTTGTAATTTTAAAGACAATTTACATTTTTTGCTGTTTATAGTTTTTAAATATTATTGATGGGATTATTGGATTTTTAATGTCTCTGTATCAGCTTTTATATAGATGGGAAATTAACACATTTCGGAGGTGTTAGCTGTCAGTTTTCCCCCATTGTCTTTCTAGTGGCTATCATATTTTTGCCATGCAGTATTGTTATTTTTATTTTATATAGTCAAGTGTATCAATATTTTTACTTATAATCTTGGGTTTCAGGTCATAGTTAGGAAAGTTCTCCCCACCTCCAACTAATAGGTACCAGCAGAAATGGGCTCTCTATAGAGGCTTTAGGGGAGAATCTGTTCTTTGCCCCTTCTAGTTTCCAGAGTTTTCTAACAATTGTAAGATTTTTAGTTTTCATATTTATATCTATACCATTTGGAATCTATCCTAATTGAAAACAGAGAAATTGGTCTACTTTTGCTTCTTTTAACTATATAGCTATCTAGATATCACCATAGCACACACTGCCACTGATTTGAAATGCTGTATGGATCATATTCTAAATTTCCAAATATAATTTAGCCCCTTGAAATTGACCACATATTCATTTCTTGTTGCCCTCATTATTTCTACTTTGGAGCTCCTGAAACAACTCCAGTAGAATAGTATGTGTTATAAGCTCAAATATATATTTATATTTAAATGTATATATTCCAGGGCTTGAGACAAGCTCAGATTCCACTGTCCTGCTATCATGGCCTCATGAGCCCCACTCAGCAACCCCTCTCATTGGTGAAGAGGAGATATGAGAAGAAATCCTGCCATTTTTGCTAAGATACCTGAGTATAGGGCCACATGAGATGGTTGAAACCTGAAGCATGCGTGGGGTCAAGAAGCAGCTCAGCTGTTGCCCTTGGGAACAGTAAGCTATAAGAAGGAAAGTATGTGAACTAAATTGCCTTTAACCTTTTTTTTTTTTTTTTTTTTGGTACTAGGGATTGAACTCAGGGGCACTCAATCACTGGGCTACATCCCCAGCCCTTTTTTGTATTTTATTAGAGATAGGGTCTCACTGAGTTGCTAAGTGCCTTGCTATTGCTGAGGCTGTCTTTGAACTTGTGATCCTCCTGCCTCAGCCTCCCAAGTGCTGGGATTACAGGCGTGCACCGCCACGCCCGACATCTCCTTTAATCTTAAGTGCTACACAGGTTACCTGTTATTATTATCATTGTTCACATCAGGGTACTAACTTCAGGAGAGTTTAAGTAAATTAGGAAAAGCCTTTGTGATCTTCTTTTAGGCAGGTTCTCCTGAATTGTTCTAAAGTTTTCCCATTTGGTCTTCATGCCCTCTGGGCTCTGAATGATCTAATCTTCCTGGGGCTGGACATTACATGTTCCTGGGATGTTCCACCATATTTAAAAAGTATGGTCTGTTACATTTTTAAGTCATAATATTATTGAAATTGTAAAAAATCACCCTTAGCAAACACTATATTGAAAACTTGGAGAAACTGGTAAACTACACCTCAGATACTGGGTTAGTCTTCATGGTTTGTAAAATATACTAACAGATTTGCAAGCAATTTCAACAGATAATTCACAAAAATCTACACGAATGGAATCTATCTCCAATTCACCTTTTCTTTTATAATAAAAGAAATATATTTTGCAAAAAATTACATGTCTTAGAACAATTTGTTTAGTATGATATGGGTTCTTCTTGGAAAATTCATATCTATGTGAAAGTAGTTCCATCTGCTGTTGACCCCAATGTACATGTCATTCACTGATTTCTCTCTTCCCTCTTCAGTGTAGGTTAAGGTGTCCACACTGTGGAGGAGGTGTCCCTCTCAGAGAACAGGGCCTTCACCCTCCATTACTCCATCCCTACATAGGCTTCCCAGTCCTTCTTTCATGCTCTCATAGTAATCCCCACTCCAAGACATTATGTACACAACTGCCCAAACATGACACAGGTTGCTCATCCTCTCTGCCACTTCATTATAGCCCCACCACTGCTACCTAGTGTTTCAAGTTATAGATGCCCCTGAGCATGTCTTCACAGTCTTCTTTTACACCTACCAGGTTTCTATGGTAGAATTAGAATCATTCTGTACATAGATTCATAAGGTGATTTTTTTCCAAGTTTTTTTTTTTTTTTAATTGGTGCATTATAGTTGTTCAGAATGGTAGAATTTGTTATATATTCGTACAGGCACACATATAACAGTATAATTTGACCAGTATCATTCCCCAGTATTTTCCCTTTCCCTCCCCAGTATTTTCCCTTTCCCTCCCCTCCCCATGGCCCCTTTCTTCTACCGATCTCCCTTGGATTCATATTCTGTCTTCATTGTAGTTTTTGTATTTGTTTCCTCCTTGCATCCAGGTCTTTGTATAGAGGTTTGATGATGGAGGAACGTTGGTGCCACCTGGTGACAAAATCTTGAACTGCAGCTTGAACACCCGTCAGTAGGTAGATGGGAGGGAGAGGCTGTGGCCCAAGACTACCTACAGAAATTTCTGGAAGTTTATGTGGAAAGGGGGACATTCCCAGGATGCAAGGACACAGATGGCCTTCATATGGAAAGTGCAGTCTCTTACTATGCTGAATAGAAAGCTCTATGTGAGAGGGACAAAAAGATCATTTAAAGTTGTATGCTTTGAGATCTCTTTATGAATAGCTAGAGATTTATATAAGAATAAATGGAACCAGGACATTTATTACCCTTGTAACTTGCCTTTACTCTTATTATGACCATTTTTTTCCATTTCAGGATGTTCTACTGTGCCCAGCTCTTTTGTAAGCATTTTTATACGTAGTTCTTGAAAGTATCCATTCAAACCACTGGCAACTATAAAATTTTGTATTAATATAAAGAATTCAAGAAATGATTAATTTATATTCCTTATATTACATTGAATAAGTATCTGTATCTCTATATTATCAAGCTTTATATTAATATATGGATGCAAGGAGGAAAAAATCTACTAAAACTTGGTGAAGGTGTTCCAGCACCTGCTGTCTGACAAGGTCACAGCATGGGGAATACAGCCGCAAGGCCGCTGTATCTGGAAACCAGAACCATTTGATTTAATAATGTGTTTTTATTATTGATACTTAGAATGTGGATGACGAGGTATTTGCCAATCCCAAGGGAGAAAACATGTTGTTTGGACCGGCAGGAATATTCCCATAAAGGGATTAAAAAACATAATTAAGAAATGTCCACAGGTATGCAGTGTTTCCCAAGAAATGAATAACAACAATGTTTTTTTTGAAAGTTCACAAAAACAAACTTACAGATCAAGATTTCTGGGAGAAACTTGGGCAACAGGAGTTGTTTGTCCCTCAGTTAATAATTCCTACTGAGCCTTTTGTTCTAGGGCCACAATCCTTGCAAAGGCCTAATTATAGAGAAAGAATTATTTTACCCATAGTACAGGGCCCACCATACATAGCCTACTTGATTGAGGAAAGATTATGGTATCCTCCAACAGACCCTCCTTTACCTTACGCAGGGACTTATGATGAGGATGGAAAACACACAGTTAATATTGATGGCAAATAGTTTGACATACCGGGTTGACTTACAAAACTTACCTATTAGTCAAAGATTACAAAGATTTAAGGCCTGGTGCACTTTAACAGAAAAATAAAGAAACTCTTTGAGAAAGCAGTTCAACCAGTTTTATGAGAAAATAAATGTAGTCACTAATTAAAATAAGTTTTATAAGATATATTTTTAGAATAATGTTAGAAATATTTTCAGATTCTTAAGTCTTTAGATGTATGGGCTTCTAGATGCTTTATACATTTTAGGTTATCATAAGCATAAGACTTAAGGGGACTTTTAGATGGGAACCTTAGATTAGAAATAAAGTACAGGTGTATTTAAAGTTGAAGATTAATGATAGGTTGGGACACTTAGAGTCTGGTTGAGTAGTCTGGCACCTGTTAAACAAGGAACTGTTACATTCTGGGAGAATTACACATATCTGGAAATTGTAAATCAATGATGTATTTTGTTAGAATGATTCTGTACCCATAATGAAAGAAAAAATCATATAAATAAAGACCCAGAGAAAGCAGGATTAGCTTTCTCTTTGGAGACTGCTCGAAGAGAAGGAGTCCTCATCCCGTTCCTTACGCCAACACCACTCATCCTTCAGGACCCCCTGATTTCCCCCCTTCCCTCGCCGGGGCTGGACCCCAGCAAAAACTCCCATAAAAATCAGCAAAAGAATCAAAGGTGCAGGTGGATAAGACAGGGAATGGCCCTCTGTGACCCAGCTTCTCCTCTGTAAAATGGGGGCAAAAATGCTCAGTGACAGAATTAGTGGGTTCTTCAATAATGACACATGAGAGAACCCCATAGCTCTGTGCTTTCTGTGGGATCATAAATGCCTGTATCAGCTGGGCATGGTGGTGCACGCCTGTAATCCCAGTGGCTCAGGAGGCTGAGGTAGGAAGATGGTGAGTTCAAAGCCAGCCTCAGCAAAAGCGATGCACTAAGCAACTCAGTGAGACCCTGTCTCTAAATGAAATGAAAAGTGGGGCTCAGTGGTTGAGTGCCCCTAAGTTCAATACCCAGTGCCAAAAAATAAAAAAAAGCCTATATCAGTTTAGGCCCCTTCTTATTCCTTTTCAATTTTATTTTTATAAGATGATAGATGAGGAAAGAAGAAGAAAAAGGCCCAGGTGAAAAATCCATTGCATTTTCTGTTTTTTTATGATCCCTGCCCAAATGTACCAGTGCCATTAGTCATTGACCAATGGCAAATATTTACACCATAAAGCATAGTAATTGATAAATTCTGGACAGCACTTCTTCTGGTAACTGAGCTCATATCAAGTGTCTGAAGACAGTTTCTCTGGATGTGGGTCATGATAGCTGCTGAAGCAGTGCTTAGGAACCCCCTGACATTTCCATGCTGGTAAAATATAATGCCTGGATCAAATAAGTTCACAGATCAGGACCAGAGTACATGGTGGAAGAGTGCACAAGAAGTTCATAATTTAGTCTGAAAGTAGAGAAACTACTTTGACCTCATCCTTTAAGAGTCTTAGTATGTGGATTTTCCTTCTATCATCAGCTCTATACTTTGTAATAGCCGTTGAGGCCCTTCTAGAAAGTTTCTCTTAGCCTGAAAACAATGATTTGTCCTGCTTAAAGAATAAGGTTGATCTTCTTATGAACTTGCAGTAAATATACATATATTTTCTCTGTATAGAGTTTAATAAGGAGTGTCTCCCATGTATCTCTTTAGATCGGTATTGAAGTGGTAGTTGCTTAGAGAGTCTTCCTTAGCTATTTGTGATTTTAACATGGATTCTTCCCTGGTAACCACAGTTTTATCCATCATAGAGTGAAATTTTTTTTAAATCCAGGAATTTTTCAAGTGTTATATCAATAAGTCATAAGAATTTAAAATGTTAACATATTAATTACCTATGTTTTTGCTTTATTTTAGTGATAATCGACAAGGTCCTTTATAGTAACCAGATACTTTTAAATATTATTAGTATTATTTTCCCAGGACATCTTATTCTCAGTTCTTTGTTCCCCAGCCACCCTCCCCTCACTGCGCCTGTTCCAGGCATCCAATGATCTACTGTCAATAAGTCAGTTTTTTTCCCTATAGTTTTCTATATATGGAATTATACAGATTGTCTCTTGGGATGGATAGGAAGAGGCCTTGCTTGTTTCATTCAGCACAATTTTTAAATTTAATTTTATTTTTGTATTATCATTTTAGACATAAATATATGAGCAAATGCCTAATTTCTGAACACCTGGGAAACCTTTAAATAGTTAATATGTACTATCTGCTATAAGCAAACTTGTGTTTGGGAAATATGAAGTTTACTAATTCTTTTGTGAGTCACCAAATTTCCAAGTATACTCCAAAGAAGAAATATCTACATATTCATTTTCAGATTTAAGACTTTATTCTTGTTTAAGCCCACCCAGTGTATGGTATTCTGTTATAGCAGCTGTAACCACTAAGCCAAGGGACAGTAGAAATATTAGTATTTTTCCCATTTGTAAAGCAAGCTTTTTGGCTTTGAGGATGATAAAAAACCTAACCTTAGAGATGGGTTAAGTCCTAGACTTTTTGTTTCATATCTACATATTTAACTCCAAACACAGAAATGTTAGTAGAAAAATAATAATCAAATGAATATTTCAAATTTCAGTAACTTGTTTTATGGTCATTTCATGTAACATATCATTTGTGGGGTTTTTTTTTTTTGTTTTTGTTTTTGTTTTTGGTACTCTGAATTGAACCCAAGGGTACTTAACTTCTGGGTTACATCCTAAGCCCTTTTTGCTTTTTATTTTTGTACCTTTATTTTAATTATTTATTTATTTTTATGTGGTGCTGAGGATCAAACCCAGTGTGCTGGGCAAGCGTTCATACCACTGAGCTACAAACCAGCCCTTGCTTTTTATTTTGAGACAGGCTTTGTAAGTTGCTTAGGACTTTGTAAATTGCTGAAGCTTCCTTTGAACTTGGCAGTCTTCCTGCTTCAGCTTCCTGAGATGCTGGTATGAAAGGCATGTGCCATCACCCCCAGGCAGGTACTATATCTTTAGATGTAGTGTGTTGCATATGTATGAGCTAATAAATGTATAATATTTTACCCTACTTAATGAAGATGTTAGTAGATTGTTTTATACCAAAGTAATGTTAATAAAGTTCAGCAGAAATTTAGACTGGTGTTTTTCAAAATACTTTTTACTAGAATTCACAAAAAATATATTTTATATTTTAATTTAGTACAAATATACATATTTATAACTGAAACCAATGCAAAATGCCTGACTACCTGTGCCACAGTATATATTTTATTCCATTCATCTTTAACCCATGTTTAGTTTCCTTTAAAAATAATGAAAATGACCTACTAAATTGATTTTATAACCCACTAATGGGTTGCCACTGGCTCTGTGAAGACACTTCTAGATTAATCTTCAAGACACAGCTCAAGTTCAGACACCACTAGTTGATGGACCCTGCCTTCCTCCATACATGTAGGTGACTGATAGTCTAGGTGCTCCTCCTCAGGGTCACTACTGGCCATTCAAATGAAGGCATACCTCTGTTAATGAACATTAACACCTACTGTTTTGATCCCATAGCCATCATTTTCTAATCACTAATGACTATTTTCAGCTTAAAGCCTTTACAATGCTAGAAGATTTACCCAGTCTTCTTTGACTTTGTTTTCATTCTGATCCCAGGAGGGAAATTCTGCTCAGAGATTTCCCAGCCTGGCTGACTACTATCACCTCTTCCTTCTTTTTTCACATGTTTTTATGGAGATAGAATTTACATAATGTAAAATTCACCCTTTTAACCATTTTAAATTGTGCAATTATGTGGGTTTTGGATATAAACTGTGTTGTACAACCATCACCATTATCTAAATGTGTTAAGAAGTGTTTATGACAAAGAGTGTGGTCTTTATTTGGTGACTCTTCCAAGTGAGCTTGAGAATGTGTATTCAGCTGTCATTGGATGAAGTACTATGTAGTTGTCAATTATATTCAGTTGATTGACTGTGTTGTTGTTCACTGATGTCCTCACTTTCTGTTTCTTGTAGTCTCCAACTATAACAGTGGATGTATTTATTTTTCCTGCAGTTTTTCAGTTGTAGCCTCATGTTTTTGACGCGTACACATTGAGGATTATGATATCTTCTTGAAAGGTTGGCCTCTTTATCATTATGTGCTTCTGATCTTTATCCATGTTAACTTTCCTTGTTCTGAAGTCAGCCTAGCTTGAAAATCGTGTATCTTTTCCAGCTTTCATTTGATTAATGTTAAAAGTAAAGAGATAAGAGAAAGACATACCATGCTAACATTAAGCATATTATATTTAAGTGAGTTTATTATAGACAGAATATAGTTTAGGTTTTTTTTTTTTTTTTTTTTTTTTTTTTTTTGTACTGGAGATTGAACTCAGGGGCATTCGACCACTGGGCCACATCCCCAGCCCTTTTTTGTATTTCATTAGAGACAGGGTCTCACTGAGTTGCTAAGTGCTTCGCCATTGCTGAGGCTGGCTTTGAACTCGTGATCCTCCTGCCTCAACCTCCCAAGTGGTGGGATTACAGGTGTGCGCCACCTCGCAGGCAGTTTGGGTTTTGTATCCCATCTGATAATCTGTCTTTTACTTGGTGTATTTAGATCATTGACATTCAAAGTGATATTGATATTGTTGGATGAACACCTATTTTATTTGTTCCTGTTCTCTTTTTGTTGCCCTTATTCATTGTTCTTAATTCTGTCTCCCACTCTTTTTCTACCTTTCATGAGTTTTTTATATGCTTACATTTTCTATTCTTTCTTATTTTATCAATTATACATTTGGTGTACTTTTTAAATGTTTACCCTAAAGTTTGCAGTATAAATTTAATTACTAATCCAAACATACATTCAGAAAATTCATATTGAATCACAGGTAGTGAAATTAACTTTATATTAAAATAATCCTAATTCTTCTCTCACATCCCATCATTAATTTCACTTATACATAAGTATACATAATCATGCATACATATACATACATAATCAAATACATTGTTGCTATTATTATTTTGAGCCAACTATTATCTGTTAGTTCATTTACGAATCGGAAAATTTATTTTCCCTTTTGTTTTCTTTTTCTTTCTTTTTTCAAATTTTTTTTCTAACACTCTTTTTTCTTCATATGTATCTGAGTTTCTGTTCAATATGGCTTTCCTTGTTTCTAAAGGACTTCTTTTAATATGTCCCCTGAGGCAGGTTTACTCATAGCACATTCCTTCAATTTTATTTCAAAGAAAATCTTTTCCCCCTTTAGTTTTGAAGGATAGTTTCACAAGTTACAGAATTATAGATTGGTAGTTTTCTTAAAAAATATATATTTTTAGTTGTAGATGAACACAATATCTTTATTTTATTTATTTATTTTTATGTGGTGCTGAGGATCTAATCCAGTGCCTCACACTTGCTAGGCAAGCGTTCTACCACTGAGCTATAACCCCAGCCCCTGGTAGTGTTTAATCAGTCTTAAATATTTTACTCCCTTCTTTCTTACATAAGGAGAATGTCAAGTATGCTTCTTATTTTTGCTTCTCTCTAGGTAATGTGTTTTCCCCTTGGCATTCTTCAAGACTCATATTTGATTATCTGCAATTTGAATATGATATGAAGAATGGCTTGTGTGACTATGAAGGCTGAGAAATCCCATGATCTGCAGTCAGCAAGGTATAAACAAAAGAAATTAGTTGGGGTTGGAGACTAAAGAGTTCATGTCCAAAGGCTGCAGAATCAGGAGGGTCAGTGGTATAAGTTCCAGTCCAAAAGCCAATTTTTCATTCAGGATTGAAGGCAGAAAAGACTGATATCTTAATTTAGTCTGTCAGTCAGAAGGTTCCCTCTCATTCAGGCTTTTCATTCTATTCAGGTCTTTCATTGATTGGATGAGGCCTATCCACATCTGGGCAGACAAGTTGCTTTTACTCAGTCCACCAATTCAAATTTAGTTATCACCTAGAAACACCTTACACAGACATCCAAAATGATGATTGACCAAATGTCTGGGCACAACTTTGGCCCAGTGAAGTTGAACATAAAATTAACCATCATACCTTCCAATTTATTTGCTTAAGAATCTGTACCTTTTGCCTATGTAGTTAGCATTGTGGATTTTGCTGATTGTATCTTAGTGTCATATTCTTGTGGTCACCCTCATTCACCCTTTAAGTTTTTATTAGATTAATTGGCTACACTAAATAGAGATTTTTTTTGGCAAAAGTTCCTCAAATGTGGTGGCGTTTATTCCTGTAGTCTTACCAGGAAGTGTGTACTGTGTCTAATTTTTTTCTCTTGTGACATTATGACTGATCACTATGTTCAAGTGTTATTAGCTTGATGAATTCACTGTAAAATTTCCCATCTTCCTTGCATGTCAAATTTTTGTATCCACTAACATTGATTGTATATATTGGCATTTCTTTAAAGGTTGTAAAAGGGTTATATTGTATATATATTTTTACATTTATTAGCTGTGATTTGTGTACAGAAACTTATCATCAACTAGTAGTTTATGCTGGACACTGTTGTGCATAGGAAAATTGGGATGAATTTCTAAATCTTTTGCAATCTTTCTACTTTTCAACAAAATGACTTGTTTTCCTAAAATCCTCCAAAGATAATCATTGATAAGTTTGTGTTTTGTTTCTGTTTACGATGTTTCATCATGAGCTCTAGATGTCTCTGATATTTTAACCTGTTCCATTCATTAACCTTGTTGATGTTCAATTTTTTTTTCTATTTTTGCCTAGTTTGAGGTTTGAATGGCTTCTGAGTTTTCTTGACATATTTTCAGTTATTAGTTTTGTTCATATTCATCTGGGACCATCCCAACACAGACCTACAATCAGATGTATCTCCAAGGGAGCCTGGTTCCTTTTAGTAGGATGTGTTTTTAGAGGATTCAATCTGGGTAGTAGAGTTACTCATGACTACCTGGTTGTTTGATATTTCTTGTTCTATTTATCACATTGATCCAGTTAATATAATATTTTAAGAGAATATGCATTGTTGACTTTTATTTTCACCTTAGAATTTAAAAAAGTAAGAAAGTATAACATTTATATGAGTTTTCTTCTATTTTGTAGGTAAGAAGTAGTATACTATATATAGTCCAGTAGAGTTTATATAGGCAAGAAAATGTTTTGTGTCTACAATGCCCAACACAGTAGCCACTAGCTATCGGTGGCAGTTGAATATACAAAATGTGATGAGTATGATAGGGAAACTGAATTTTTAATTTCATATAAATTGGGTCATGTGTAGACAGTGCCTACAAGGGTAGACAGCAACTGCCCTATACATTTTTCTGTACCTTGGTTTCTTACTTGGCAATATATCCTAAGGACCATTGTATAGTAGAGGAGAAAGGGAGTACTCCTGGCTTATTGTACCTACATAGTACTCCAGGATATAGATGTGCCTTACGTTATTCAGTCGATATCTTCTTGGTGGACATCTGCTTATTTCTAGTTTTTTTTTTTTTTTTTTTTTTTTTTTTTTGCTGTTCTGATTTGCTTTGCCAGGAAAGACCTTATGCTTATGCCTGTTTATATTTTACTTGTATCCTTGGGGTAGATTGTTAGAAGAGCAATGGCTGATTCTAAGAGAATGTACCTGTATCCCATAAAAGAGAATTTTTAAAACATAGAGCATCTGGAATGTAGCACAAGAAGTAAATGCTGGTCCTACCTCATTCCTTAGATTCCATGTGCTTTCTGTTCTCTTGTTTTTTTTTTTTTTCTATTGTGACATGGTTGAAGGAATTTCTTATTGAGCTTCAGAAAGAAAAAATATTACAGAAGAGCAAAGAATAATTATGGGTTAGCTCAACAGATGACAAAGTCATCCAGCCTGCATCCTGGATGCCACAACCATCTACAGACCACAAGATGTTAGGTGAGTCATTTCCCTCTGTTGACTTTTGATTTAACATGGAAGGACAGTCAGTATAGGAAAAGCAGCTAGCAGCCTGGCCTTTGAGATAAGATGGCCTGGTGTGACCCTGGGAAAAATAACTTGCTGTTTGTATGATCTAGAGTAAACCATTTGTTTATTATATACCCTAATATGGCATCTTATATTAATCATCATCATCATCATCATCATCATCATCATCATTCCACCATCTATCCAACATCTCAATGATAAATGTTGAGATTACACTGCTAGGGGTCACAGAGTTTCACAGATGTTTGATTTTATAATTGTTGGATTGAGTAGTTATCATAGAGATTAAAAGAAGTCTATAGAAAGCTCATGAGCAGATGCGCACATATTAGTTACCATGCTACAGATACAGAATTTCTAATGAGGTACAGTGTTTGAGAAATGGGGCTTTGTTAGTTGGTATAAAATTCACTAATAGGAAAATTAGATTATATTTTATACCTTGTTGTATAATCAGAATGCTTCATCTACGTGTTTGGACTTAGCATAAAAGTTTAGATAAAAGGAAAAACAAAAATAACAGGAAAACAGGATACTAACCTATAATATATATATATATATTTCATATAACTATTATCATACAGAGATATATATACATATATATGTATGTGTATACACATATATATCTGGTATGATATACATATATACATATATATCTGGTATGATAGTAGTTACATGAAATGTAACATATTCATATATATTATATTTACATATATACATGCACAAGAAAAATAATGGAATTGTGAAATAGTATAATGTGAATTTGAATGATAATTGGAATTCTGGGTATTTATATTTTAAATTCTGCACATGACTCAATATTAAACATTAACAATGATGAGGAGAGATGATATATATGACAAAAGTATAGTTCCTAAAATATCTGCTTTTTATGATCTATTCCATAACAAATAGAACTATAAAATTAATCCAGGTAAATTAAAAACAATTTTATTGTTCATAATTGCCTCCCTTTCCTTCTCTCCTAATGATAATCACTATTCAACATGGGATGATTATCACTCTCATGCATAACTTTATCCTTACACTGCACATGAAAAACCCTTAAATAAAATACTGTGTACATTTCTGCAACACACATGGTGATCTTATCCGGATTGCTAATTTATTTGACATTATCTTTGTGTATCTTGATTGTAACTGATTATTTCACTTAAGGGAGCCTTGTGAGGATGATATTTGGTTCATCATCCACAAAGCCAATGTATGTGACCTTTCCATCCCAACTGTCCCACTGCACTGCTCTTCAATGGGGTTATTTCTTAACCTTAAGGAGAATTGCTATAGTTTAGTGAGTATTTGGGAATGCTAGAAGGGTACCACATATACTCGTGTATATTACATAGGAAATGCAATGCCATCTCTGGTGTGCAGTGTAATGGAGGTGTGGTACAGAAAATCCTCACCTTTTTCACTGAAAATTTGTTCTTTTCCTGTACTCTGGGGGGGGGGGCACTCTGTGTTTATATCAGGTGTGCATATGACCTGGGGCACTGATACCTTCCAGGAGAAGGTGACACTGGATCTGCAGGGAGGGACACTTGAGCAAAAGTGAGAAGCTCTTCTTGGCCCAATGCTTGAGCCACCCCAGGGTGAGTTCCTTCTCCTGCTTTGGCCTGTACTGTCCCACAGCTGTCCCCTGAGCTCTTGTCCCCATTTGCACATCCTGTAGCTGAGGGGGTGGAGAGGTCATAGTAATTATTGATCCAGGTCCTTGTGGAAGTGCTGTAGTCCTCTGTAGATCCACTTTGATATACAGAAGAAGGAAGACCTGACTGGAGTCATCAGAGACTCCACAGAGAGGATTTGGATCTGGTGCCATGGGCAGGACTAAATGAGGGCCTCCAATTTGTCCCCTCATCCTATAATTAGTATGGTTTCTCAGTTGATAGTCTGAAGAGTGAAAGTTTTTTCTCTTAGTGAAAAGCAAAAGATAATAAGAGTACAAAGAGAGGCATTACTCATGTTTGAAAACCAGTATTCATATTGCAGTTTCCATAGTAACCTTCCTTCATTAGAGTGACCTTTATGACTTTTTAATAGAGACAGACCTCGCATGACAGAAAAAATAGGGAATCGCTATCATGTGTTTGAAGGTCAGAATTAATTGTTGGTGAGGTCCAGGTCCTTATAAAAGTTATGGTGACCTCTGCAACACAACCTTGCTAAAGATGAGAGGAAGTCCTCAGTGGTGGTTGTTAGAGACCCCTCAGTGAGTAGCTGAGTCTGGTGCCATGGGGGGACCGGTAGTGTGGAATGCGAAGGAGGAAGGAGCCCAGCCTGACTTGGAATGGAGAGTGGGGCCTCCCAGGAGAACAGACAGGCTGTTCTCAGGGAGGGACATGAAGCAAGAGTGAGATAATGGATGGAACTTCCATGGTGTGTTGTTTTGTAAGGAAAAGATAAGAGCATTGAGCCAAAATAACCAAGTGTCCTAGGAGGCAATATTTACATCCTTAATATCTAGAATATGGGGAACATGTATACCCCCCATCCCAGGATATCGCCCATTCATTTATTGATTTACACATACATGGGTAATTGGGGCCCTGTAAATGTGATGAAGGCTTGCATGTGCCCAACGCATTTCTGATGGCATCATCAATAAATTTCCTCTACCATTGCCCTTTATGATTGCCAAGTTGGCCTCAAATTTGTAACACTCATGCCTCAGTCTCCTACATCCCTTGAGATTAGAGGCGAGCCCCACTGTGCTGGCTTAATGTGGCAAATTTCATGTGCCTTTGTTTTAGGTGTGTATCTTGAAAAGCAGTACTTTTGGATTTTACTTCAATAGGCAACCTGAAAATTGTTTACTTTTAATTAGTAAGTTATATCCATTTACATTTTTATGGGGTCAATATATTTGGTCATTTGTTCTCAGTTTCTGTTCTGTTGTTTATACATACATAAATTACAGAACCACACTGTCTTTCCGTATTTCATCTGATTTAATTTATTTTGTGGTGCCATGGATTGAACCCAGGCCTCATAATGCTAAGCATGTGCTATACCACTGTACTATACCCTTTGTCCCAGGTCATCTATTTTATTTTCTCTCTGCTTTTATGTCCCCTCACATGGGTATAAAATATGTCGTTGATTACCAGCAGTTCCTTCTAGCAATTTGTAATTGTAACATGAATTCTTCTGGAGCAATGATGGTTTTATCCATTGTCCTAATGATTATTTTTAAGCCAAAATGTTCCAAGAGTTAGCTTAAAATGTTACTTTTATGAGAATTGAAAAGTTAAAATAACATCACTTGTATATTTGCCCTATAATAGTGATACCCAGTTACATCTTTCAAATATCAGATGCTCTTAAGTACTATTTTGATTATATTCATGCCCAACATCATATTTCCTGAACATTCTGTCCTCACTATGCTCTGTCCCCAAGAAACCACTTATCTTTTGTTAACAGTTTAGTTTTGATTTCTTATAATTTTATTTAAATGGAATCAGATGGCTTTTTGTACTTTTTTAGCTTGTTTTGTTTTATTCCGCTAACCTATTTGTTTTAGTTTTAAAAATTATCATAGACATGAATATATGAAACAGCAGCATTATTTATGAAGATTTGGGAATTAGTTTCTTGACTATTCTGTATATACTATCCACTAGAGGAAAATTTGTGCATATGGGAAACAGGGAGATTACCAGTTTTTTTGTGAAACATCTAAATATCCATTTTATATACACTGAAGGAAAAATTCTTAATAATTTATCTACAAATTTAAGATTATAATAAATATTTCACAAATGAATATGCTCATTTGGAGTTATTAAACTTTTCCCCAAACAGGATACTATACAGACTGAATGAATTTGTCCCCACCCCTGAATTGATATGTTGAAGCCCTACTGCCAAGTGCAATATTATTTGGATGTGTGACCTTTTAGAGGTAATTAAGTTTAGATGGGGTCATGAGTTAGTCTTATAAGAACAGAGTAGTGTTATCTCATTGTAGTTTACATTAACATTTTCTCTAATTACTAATGATTGTTACTCATTTATATGCTTATTGATACTTGTTTATCTTCTTCTGAAAATTTCATTTCAAATATTTGCCTGTATATTGATTCAGTGTCTATTTCATTGATTTTTGAAAGATTTTCTATGGTATAGAAAAATATAATTCTATTATAGACTCTTTATATATAAATTGAAAACATTTTCTGCAAGTCAGTGGTTTCTCTTTTCATTTTTTTTTCAACAGTGTCTTTGGAAGAACACACATTTTTAATTTGAGAAAGTTCAGTGTATCAATTTGTTCACTTATGGATTGTGTTTCTGATGTCCATTAATGATACTTTCACTTAGACAAAAAGCAAAAGGATTTTCTCCTGAGTTTCTGGCTAGAACTTTTAGAGCTTTTGTTTTATATTTATGCCTGTGATCCATTTTGAGTTACTTTTATATGTGGTGCAACATATGGATTAGAGTTATTTTTGTCATACAAATATCCAAAATTTCCAGCATTATTTTTTTTATTTTTTAGTTGTAATTGGAAGCAATACCTTTATTTTATTTATTTATTTTTATGTGGTACTGAGGATTGAACCCAGGGCCTTGCACGTGCTAGGTGAGCACTCTAACACTGAGCCACAACCCCAGCCTCTCCAGCATTATTTTTGAAAAGAGCATCCTTTCTCAACTGAGCTGCCTCTGTATCTACATCAAATAGTTGCCCTTATGCAAACATGAGGATGTGCTTCTGAATTCCTCTTTCTTTTCCTTTGATCTGCTTTTCTGTACTGATGCCAAGAGTACACTTTTTTTTTTTTTTTTGGTACCAGGGATTGAACTCAGGGGCACTCAACCACTGGGCCACATCCCCAGCCCTTTTTTTTATTTTATTTAGAGACAGGGTCTCACTGTGTTGCTAAGTGCCTCACCATTGCTTAGGCTGGCTTTGAACTCGAGATCCTCCTGCCTCAGCCTCCCAAGTGCTGGGATTACAGGCGTGCGCCACCACACCCGGCTCTGAGTACACTGTCTTGATTGCTGTTGGTTTATAGTGAGTCTTGAAATTAGGTAGTGTTTGTCCTCCTTTTTTTTTCAAATTTCTTTTTTATAGTTTAGGACCTTTGAATTTCCATATAAATTTTAGAATCAGTCTATCAATGCGTTTCAAAATCATGGATAGGATTTTTATTGAGTTTACATTGAATCTGTAGATCAGATTGGGGATAATAGGCATTGTAACAATCCTGAATCTTCTGATTGTGTGATAAATGTGCAATAATGACAAGGGACATTAATTCACCTTAAGAAGTGTTGTCCTGAAACACTCTCTCCTGCTACCGGGGTAGCCCTTGGCAAGGAAGTTACTTTTGTTAGGCATACACAGACAGGTCTCCTTCAGTAGGCAACTGATAAAAGTATGCATTGCAGTCCTAGGCCTTTGTCAGTGTCCCAGTGTAGCACTGCTTGTTGGATAAGTCTACCCAATTCTGGGGGTCATTAGTAGGAAGCTCAGGTGCAAGCAAATCTAAGTCACATTCTCCAATATCACCATCACCTTTATCAGAATAAATTTGATATGATGTTCTTATTCTTTGGTCATATATCTCAGATTTGAAGCATCAAATGTGTTTTTTTGTGGGTGGTTTTCCACATCTAAGACTATCAGGAATGGAGGTTAAGAATTCCTCAGGATCAACCTATATATGGGTAACTTGACTAGGTTTCTGCTTACTAAAGAACAGTATCATTCTAGTCCTGCTTCCCTGAAATATCTGAGATTCCCCAAATGACCTTTTTAGGTGTTCCTAGATCATAGAGTTGAGTAATTATGGACTCTTAGTTTTCTACCAGATGGCTAACTGCTTAGGATGGTGTATTTTACATGCTTACCTACAGAGGGCTAGCTCATCTCCAAGAGCCCTAGGAGCTATTTCTGGTTCTCTTGTGTGCTGGTACCACTCACCTAGTGTCACTTTTAAAGCAAACACAATTCATGACAATAGGGACATGATTTGTACCACCAAATTGGGCAGAGTTCTCAAAATTGCCTAAGGCCCAGCCTAGTCCGTCTAATTAAAGTGCTTTCTTAGGTGATGGCCTGAAGAATGAAGGCATTTTTTCCCCTTAGTGAAAAGCAAGAAGACAAAAAGCCAAGAAGAAACAATTCCAGTCTGATGTAACAGGCTGCCCAAGCAGTTGCCTTAAAAAACCTGACATCATTATGGTGACATTGACTGCATTCCAAGGAGACCAACTTGCTCTTGTTGGAGAGCATGGCCCAGCCTCCAGGTGCTTGGACTTAGGAGGGTGTGGGTGCCCCATGGTGGGGGATGAGCCTCCCTGGGGTGTTGGGAAATGAAGGGATTCCAGACCCAAGTCACCTCATTCCCACTCTGGCACTTGGAGCCCAGCTGTTTTCTATATTTTGAATAGGAACTTCTAATACTACATCTAGTAGAAGTGGCAAAATAGGCATTATTGTCTTGTTCCTGATTGAACAACGCTTTGAGAATTGACAAAATAAATGAGGGGCTGGGGATGTAGCTCAGTTGGTAGCATGCTTGCCTCGCATGCACAAGGCCCTGAGTTCTAATCCCCAGCACCACAAAAAAATAAATAAATAAATGAGAACTCATAGAATGATGGTAGGTTCACTGTAATGGCTCAGCGATTGGGAGCTGTTTTTATAAATACCTATAAGTAAAAGTTATACAAATTGGTTAATTTCATAGTTTGCATGTGTTTATAAAAATTATTAAAAAAGATTAATAGGACTGGGGTTATAATTCAGTGGAGTTCAATTCCCAGTACCAGAAAAAAAAAACCCAAAAAACAACAACCTAAGTGGTAGAGCACTAGCATATGTGAGGCACTGTGTTCAATCCTCAGCACCACATAAAAATAAATAAAATAAAGGTATTGTGTCCTTCTATAACCAAAAATATTTCTTAAAAGATTAATAAAGTGACACCAGAATTCTCTCCAGCTGATGTTTGTGTGTGTGTATGTTTATGTGTGTGTGTGTGTGTGTGTGTGTGTGTGTGTGTGTGTGTGTGTGTGTTACTGGGGATTAAATCTAGGCCCTTGCACAAGAACCTTCTACTACTCAACTACATCCCCAGCCCTTTTAAAATTTTATGTTGAGACAGAGTCTCCTCCTGTTATGTTGCCAAGTTGGCCTCAAACTTGGTGATTCTCTTGCTCAGCCTCCCTGAGAAACTGGCAGTACAGGTGTGTGCCACAGCTCCTGGCTTTAATTATCTGGACGTATCCCAAACGTACTTGGAACAACTAATCTTAGAAAGAAGCACTACCCTTTCACTACATGGTGGATCAGTATGCTGTGGGGTTATCCTTGATTTTCTAGTACATAATGGTGAAACCCTACATTTAGCAAGGTGTGATAAATGTCTTGGGATGGTTTGTTTATTTTTATAGCAGTTATGCCCAGAAAATTCACATGTGTGTTAAAACAGTTCCACTTTCTGTTGACCACAAATCTATATCATGTTCATTGATTTATCCCTCTCTCCCTCCCTCCCTTCCTTCCTCCTAGTTGAGGAGTCCATACTGTAGAGGGGTCCCTCAGGCCGCAGAGTGGAAAACCCTCTGTTACCACACCCCTGTACAGGCTTCCCTTACCTTTTCCCACATCCTCTCAGTCATCCCCTCTCCTGAACACTATGGAAACAGATTCTCAGGCCCCAATGTGGTGCCCCATCCTCTGTCACCTCCTACCTGCCCTAGACTGCCTGATGCCTGCTGCTGACAGCCAAGGTGCCCTAGGGCTGCCTTGCTGTTTTACTGTATGGATGATCCAGAGCTTAAATTTTTACAGTATTCTTTTATATCTACCACTTTTTTCTGTCAAATAAAATTATTCTTTACCTAAGTTCATAAACTGCATCTTAAGGGAGGTACTGTATTTTTTGCGCATTACCTAAACATCTTTAGACATTCTATAATGTTGGCGTGTTGGTGCCGCCTCGTGGCAGCATGCTGAACTGCAACTTGAACAGGCAGACATGAAAAGAGAGGGCGGGGCTGCAGCCAACCTAACAGATTTTTCAAATCAGAGTGGAAAGAGGGCCATCCACAGGCCAAAGGAATCCTATGGCCTCCAGACAGAAAGTTCAGTCTCTTTCTATCCCCAAGCAAAAGGTGTACATGATGGAAAAATTATTTTTATGTTTACTTTATTGGAGCATGAATTGGGAGAAAGATCAATGAAACAGAATAGATTACCCAGACATAGATATATTTAGAAATTTAGAATGTGACTAAGGCAGCATTTCAAATCAGTGGAGATATAATGGATGATTTAAGAAGTAGTAATGAGCCGGGCGCGGTGGCGCACTCCTGTAATCCCAGCACTTTGGGAGGCTGAGGCAGGAGGATCGTGAGTTCATAAGCCAGCCTCAGCAATGGCGAGGCACTTAGCAACTCAGTGAGACCCTGTCTCTAAATAAAATACAAAAAAGGGCTGGGGATGTGACCCAGTGGTCGAGTGCCCCTGAGTTCAATCCCTGGTACCACACACACAAAAAAAAGAAGTAGTAATGTGTTAGCTAGAATACCATATAGTTAAAATAATAAAAAAAAAAAAAGTCTTTTTTTTAACAGCAGGTTAAGATCCAAATAGTTTTGAATTAAATCTGAAAAATAAATATATTTAAGTATTAAAGAAAATGTGAGTGAACTCCTTTATAATTGGGGAGGGGAGGCAATGTTCCTTAATATGAGTCAAATCTAGGAGAAATAAGGACAAGGATTAATGTGTTTGATGCCTTAAAAATAAATATGACTAGGAGGGCTGGGGTTGTGGCTCAGTGTTAGAGTGCTCACCTAGCATGTGTGAGGCACTGGGTTCAATTTTAGCACCACATAAAAAGCAAATAAAAAAAGGTATTGTGTCCATCTACAGCTAAATTTTTTTTAATATTTTATTTTATATAATGCAAATAAACGCAACTGGCAAGTGTCCTTGTAAGAGAGAAACAGAGGAAGGGTTGACACAGGTAAAAGAGGGAAAGGTAATGTGACTAAGGTGTGGAGACTGGAGTGATGTAGCCACAAGTAGAGGAATGCCAGAAGTCAGTGTGGGCTTGAAGAGGCAAGGAGGCTCTCCTATTATCTCCAGAATGATGGCAACCCTGCCAAAACTTGGATTCTGACCCTGGAAAAGTAATTTTGGACTTCTAGCATGCAAAACTGAGAAAATCTTTGTTTTTAATGACACCAAGCTTGTGGTAATTTATTACATGAGCTACAAAAAACTAATATAGTCACTATGATGGGAAATTTGATAAATCTATCAATTTTACATATGTCCTTACACTTTGACTCAGAAATATATATTCTGAAGATATGCTGTCACTGACACAAATAAATTTTAGATATAGCTCACTGTTGCACTATTTGAACAGTAAAAGAATGAAAACTTAATTACTTTGCTCTAGCTTCCATATATGAGGCAAAGAGGAAACAGTATTTATTGTTAGAAATGCACATATGTGAAATATGTCATTTACATAAGATGGAGGAAAACGAGGAACCAAAAGAAACATTTCTATTTCAATGAATCAGCCTGAACTCGCGGTTGCCATAGTAACCTGACGACATCCTGGCGACCGTGATGACTTTTTACTAGAGACTTCCATGGCCTGCGGTAAGAGCAGGGCCCCACCTTCAGGTGTTTGGACTCAGATTGAGTGTGTGGGCAGAGCTCTTCCCATTGCCTCAGTCTGAGCCTAGTTCCGCTAATTAGTGCACTTTCTCAGGTGGTGGCCTAAAGAGTGAAAGTGTTTTGATTTCAGAGAAACACTAGGGGACAAAGGCCTGCGCAGAGGCATTTCTAGTGCAGAGGACCAACCCGCGCATCGCAGTTGCCATAGAAATCTGACGTCATTATGGCGACTGCGATGACATTCTAAAGGAAACTGACTTGTTTTGGTTGGAGGGCAGGACTCAAGTCTCCAGGTGTTTGAACTCGGGGAAGGGTGTGGGTGTCATCCGTGGGAGGTGGGCCCTCCTGCGGTGTGAGAGCGCCCTGCTGACTTGAGATGGAGAGAGATGTGGGACTCTCCTGGCCCGAGGCAGCATGATGTCCGGCTCCAGGGTGTCCTGGATCTACTTTCCATGTAAAGGCTAGAGGATAAGACAAGGAACAGCTCTCTGTGAGCTCAGCTTGTCCTCTGTAAAATGGGAGTAGGAATGCTGACCTACAGGATTGCTGGGATCTTCAGTGATAACACCTGCTTTCCTAATAGTGATTCCCATGTCTCTCTCAGATTGATGATGAATGTGTAGTTGGTTTGACAGTGGTCTCTGCAATTTGAGATTGTAATATGACCATGCATTTTTTTCATGGTCACCACGTTTTTGTCCATTGATTCTGGACATTTAACCCAGGAGTGCCTTGCTACTGAGCCACATTCCCCACACTTTTTAATTATTTATTTTTATTTTATTTTGAGACAGGGTCTCACTAAGTTGCTTAGGACCAGGCTAAGTTGTTCAGGCTGGCCTGGAACTTGGAACTCACCTGTCTGAGCCTTTTAAATCAACACTGAGCCTGACTCTATAATGAATTTTTTTTTTTTTTTTTTTTTTTTTTTTTTGGTACCGGGGATTGAACTCAGGGGCAATCAACCACTGGGCCATCCCCAGCCCTTTTTTGTATTTTATTAGAGACAGGGTCTCACTCAGTTGCTAAGTGCCTCGCCATTGCTGAAGCTGACTTTGAACTCACGATCCTCCTGCCTCAGCCTCCCAAGTGCTGGGATTACAGGCGTGCACCACCACGCCTGGGTTCTATAGTGAATTTTTAAAAGAAGACAAGAAGTTATCAAGTGTTATTTAAAATGTCATGAACAAGAACTCAGTATTTTCAAAAATAATGCCATATATTTGCTCTATTATAATAATACCCAGCTGTGGTCCCTAAAGTAACCAGGTGGACCTAAATATTATTCTCATTATTTCCCAGGACATAACATCTTCAGTTCTGTAGTACTTAGCTTTCATACTAAACCTAACGCCCTTCCCTAGGCAAGCACAGCACTTCTGTTGCTATAGATTAGGTTTCATGTCCCAGAAATCTATTTAAATGGAACTATGGATGTGTTTTTCTTTATATTTGGCTTCTTAAATTCATCCTGTTTATTTTTAGATTTATCCATTTGTTGTGTTTATTGAGGGTTCATTCTCTTTTATTTCATTTTTTTCCCTGCAATGCTGGGGATTAAACTCAGGACCTTATACTTGTCAGGCAAGTGCTCCAACCCTGAGCTATTCTCCCAGTATGATTCATTCTTTTTTTATTGCCAAATAGTATTTGGCTATACTATATATCCTGTCACAGTATCCCACCATGATGTGTTGCTTCACCACAGGCCCAAGGCCATCGACTAGATCCTTGAAAACTGTGAGTCAAATAAACCATTTCTCCTTATAAGTTAATTGTCTCAGATTTTCGGTTATAGTGATGGACAGCTGACTATCTGAAGCTATCAGGTAGTGGCTCTCAGCCACCAATCATATCATTAGCACACAAAATAATTATTTCTCAAGATTTCAAGAGATTTGGGAGCTTCTTGCCAGGATTTGGGTGTTCTTTAACTTTTGACTTGTTATGAATTTTGGTCCTGTGGACATTCTTCTTTATATTGATTGGGCTCAGGAATCACTAAGCCCAAAATAATGCTCCTTGGCATACAGATTATTTTAACCTGAAGGAATTTGAGAAAATGATAGAAGCAGAAAGCTCACTGTCACTTCCTTCTGCCCTTCTCCCCTGAAGCAGGTCAGGTGAGAGGTGCCATCGCTACTCCCAGAGGACAGAAGTATCTTTATTTCTGAAGGTGAAGGGCCACAGAGGAAAGTCTGACCAGTCAGGCCTTGCTCAGTTTACTCCATGTTAGATCATTTCCTCTATCACATTTCTCCACAGTTGTCTACTCTTCATCAAACCTCCCATAAAAATATTAGATTTAACCCCTTCTTTGAGTCTTCATTTCTTTATGAAGGCTCCCGTTTTGTGTAAAACATATATCTAATAAATGTGCATGCTTTTCTCTTGATAATCTGTCATTTGTTATCTTCTGTTTTAGGGAACTCAGCCATGAACCCAAGATGGGTAGAGGAAAAGTTACATTTTCCTTTCATATAGTATGTTTGGGTGACATTTACTTCATTTCTCTTGAGCATGTACCTGAGTGGCATTTCTGCGTATGTGTACATTTAGCTCAGTGGACACGACCAAGCAATTGATCAAAGTGGTTATTCCAGTCTCTATTCAAATCTATATTCCAGTCTATGTACCAGCCATGTGTAGAGTTCTGCTTGTTCCACTGCCCTACCAACCCTTGGTATTTTCCATCTATTATTATTTTTCTAGTAGGCTTATGGTGGTATCTCAGTATGCTTTTAGTTTTAGTTTTTGTTTTTCTCTCTCTCTCTTTCTCTCTCTCTCTGATGAATTAAGTATCTCTCTGTTTATTAATTTGTTTACGTGTTTATTTTTGGTACCAGAGATTGAACCCAGAGGCACTTACCAATGAGTTGCACATGCAGCAATTTTTATTTATTTATTTATTTTTGAACTCAGGGGCACTCGACCACTGGGCTACATCCCCAGCCCCCCCCCCCCCTTTTTTTTAGTAGAGACAGGGTCTCACTCAGTTGCTAAGTGCCTTGTCTTTGCTGAGGCTAGCTTTGAACTCGCGATCCTCCTGCCTCAGCCTCCCAAGTGCTGGGATTACAGGCGTGCGCCACCATGCCCGGCACTTTTTATTTTTTTTTATTTTGAGACAGGATCTCACTAAGTTGCTTAGTACCTCACTGTTGCCGCCTGTAGCTGTTGCCACCTGCAGCAACGATACCGCGGGAACAAATTCGGAAGCAGATTGGGAATGAGTAGGTTCTTTATTCTGCTTTCTCTTCTGACTTTTCTCTCCAACTCCAACAACAACCCCCACACAACTCCAACCCTACCTGGTTAAATACTCTTCCCCTTAACAAGTATACACATGTCACAAGCTCAACTTACAGGTGCGTTACACAGTGTTCACGGGCACAGAAAGATTCTTAGTTGATTACATTAAGGTCAGGAGAAAACAATTAAACGCCTCCTCTTTGGCTCTCAGCCAGCCGCCATCTTAGCTACCTCCTCATTAAGGCTCTTACACCTCACTAAGTTGCTGAGGCTGGCTTTCAACTTGTGATCCTTTCTTATTCTAAGTGTCTCTTAATCTAAATAAGATCCATGCTCTTTTTATGTAACCTCCCAATTTTTTTGCTGAGAATGCTGGTTATTCTTGTCTTGTGGAGTTTGAATTCTGGATTTTGCTGATTGAATCTGTATTGAGTTGTTATGCCCCTCTGACCCCTTCTGTTTTACCTAAATTGGTATGTAGGTTTAAGGCTTTTTCAGACTCTAGTGTTTGCACAAGGGGACCTCAGATATGGGGATGTGTATTCTGCTAGGATTGCACCAGGAGCCACACCGTGTCTCTCTTGTGTATTGAGATTGGTTACAGGGTTCAGGTGTGGGCAGCCTCATCCATCCATTATAAAATTTTGCATCTTACTTTCACATCAAGGCTCTTTCCCCCGGTCTCTGATGATCATTACCTTGATCTGATATTCATTAAACTTGTGAAAATGATGATGTTCTAATTCTGACTTCTGCATACATTTTCTGGAATCTTCTATAAAATAAATTTTCCCTCATCATATATTGGATTCCACTGAGGTATTGGATGAAGAGGAATGATAGGGTGAGTGCTTTCTTTTTGCAGTATTTCCACTTTAAAAACAATGAATTGAGCAACCAGGGAGATGCGAATCAAAACTACACTGAAATTTTATTTCACTCTAGTCAAAATGGCAATTATGAACAACAGAAATACTGGTAATTGTTGGTAATACTGTGAGGGAAATGGCACACTACTACATCATTGGTGTGGCTATAAATTAGTAAAACCACTTTGGAAAGCAGCACAGAGATTGTTCAAAATATTAGGAATGGAAACACCATATGACCCAGTTATCCAAACTCTTTGTTATTTATTCAATGTTTTAAATCAGCATACTATAGTGACACATACATACAACATTCATAACTGCAGAATTCACCATAGCTAAGTTAAGGAACTAGCCTAGGTGCCTTCCCATTAATAGGCAAACAGATAAAGAAAATGTGGTGTATATATATACACATACATAATGGAGTTATACTCAGCCATAAAGAAGAATGAAATTACGTCATTTGCTGGTAAATTATCCTCATCTCCCTGAGTTCCAGGATGTGGTGTTTTAAAAGGGTCAGGAAAGTATCCCCCTTCAGGTTAACTGGGGTTCTTCTCATGGATATTATTTCAGGTCTGCATTTCTTTGCAGATAACAAGTAGTTTGCTGAAGAATGTGACATATCAGTTAAACCAGGCAGGGATACTGGTAAATTGCTTCTTGGGAAAAAAAAAAAAAGCTTGTGGAAGTCAGCACATAGACCCATTTTATAGAATTATTTCCTTAACCTTATTCTTACCATTCACATCTTTCTGTCCACTATCACCAAGAGGCTTGATGGGAGAAGGCCTGGGCTCTGGGATCCCTGTTTCTCTTTACACTCTAAGCAATCATGTGAGTCATTCTTGTTATGCAGAAGGAGTAGGTGTGTATTGAGGCTAGGTGTGTTTTAGTCATGGATGTTCCTCCACTTGGAGAAAATATCAGGAATGCAGGATAAGAATTCCTGAGAATAAAGTATTGTATGGTTGGATTTACTACGTTTCTCCCTAATAAATGTCTATATTATTGTATATCTGCCTCCCTGAAATAACTCAAATGGCATTTTTGGTGTTCCTAGATCATTCAGACCCATGACTATGGACAGCCTCTGAATTTTCTGCCACAGAAGGCTAACTGCATAGGATGGTATGTGAGTTTTGCATGTTCTCCTCTGAAGGCTAGCTCAATCCCAAGAACTCTAGGAGGCATCCATCCCTTGTTTTCTATGGACTAATGATACTCCCCTAAGGTCATTTTTAAAGCCCACACAATTCTTGATCACAAAATATGCTTTATTCTAACAACTTGAGCAGCGTGCTCCCTAACTCATATCCCCACTTCTGTGATCTACTTAGTATGGTTTCTCGGGTATCCTGAAGTTTAAAGTTGTTTTGATTTCAGAGAAAGCCCTGGTAACAGAAGGGAAAATGCTTTGAAGGCATTTACAGAGTATAGAAACAATCTGCACATTATGTTAGCCATAGAAACATGATGTCATTATGTCGACAGTTATAACATTTTAAAGTAGACTAACTTGCTTTGGTTGGAGAGAGAGGGCTGTGCCTCCAGGTGTTTGGACTCAGCAGAGGGTGTGAGTGTCCCATGGTGGGGGCTGAGCCTCACTGGGTTGTGGGGAGAGGAAGGGATCCCAGAACTGAGTTGCTTTGTTCCAACTCTGGGACTTGGTATCTCCACTGACTGGAGAGGAAGAGAGATGTGGTATCCTCCTGGCCTCAGGCTGTGTGATGTCCTGTTCCAAGGTGGCCTGGACCTACTTTCCACGTAAAGAGGTGCTGGAGGATAAGACAGGGAAGGTTCCTCTGTGACCCAACTTCTCCTTTGTAAAATGGGAGTAGGAATGCTCACCTAAGGGATTACTGGTATTTTCAGTGATAAAACACAGTGCAAGCCCATATCCCTGTAGTATTGTGGGATCATAAATGCCTGCATGAATTTTTAAAAATATTTTTTGTTGTAGGTGGACACAATACCTTTATTTTATTTATGTGATGCTGAGGATCGAACCCAGGGTCTCACACATGTGAGTGGAGCGCTCTATTGCTGAGCCATAGCTCCAGCCTGCCTGCATGAATTTAGGCTACTTCTTATTCCTTTTCAATTTTATTTTTATAGGATGATAGACAAGTAATGGAGAAGAAACAGGCCACGGTGAGAAGTCCATTGCACTTTCTGGTTGTTACAACCACTATCCAATTGTATAAGTGCTATTGGTCACTGACCAGTGCTAGCCTGGTTCCTGGCAAATATTTATCCCATGAAGCATAGTAATTGCTGAATTCTTTTTCCTGCTGTATAGCTCTTCATCTGGTGACTGAGCTCATATCAAGTGTCTAAAGAAGACAGTTTCTGAGGATGGGGTCATGATGGCTACTGAAGGTTCTACTCCAGAGCTGAAGGGCAGCTGTACTCAGCAGACCACTTACACTACCATGCTGATAAGATATAATGCTTGGTTCAAATGAGTTCATAGATCTGTACAAGAGTATATGGTGGACTAGCACACATGAGGGTCACAAAATAGTCTGAAAGTAGAGAAACTACTTTGATCTCATCCTTTAAAAGGATTAGCAGGTGTATTTTCCTTCCATCACCAGCTCTGTATTTTGAGTAGCATTTGAGGCCCATCTAGAAAGTTCCTCCTAGTCTAAAAGCAATGATATGTCCTGCTTAAGGAATAAGGTTTATATTATCATGAACTTGCAATAAATATGCATATATTGTCTTATATAGATTATAATAAGCAGTGGTTCCCATATATCTCTTAGATGGGTATTGAAATGGCAGTTGCTTAGAGAGTCTTCCTAAGAATTTGAGATTGTAGGATTGATTCTTCTCTGGAAACCATAGTTTTATGCATTCTAGAATGAATTTTTTTCAATTTTTTAATTTGTTCAAATTAGTTATACATGATCATAGAATGCATTTTGGTACATCGTACATAAATGGAGTATAACTTCTCATTCTTCTGGTTGTTCATGATGTAGTTACACAGGTCATGTGATATGCACATAGAGTAATAAAGTCTGATACATTCTCTATAATTCCTAGCCCCATAACTACCCTTCCCTCCCTTCACTCCCCCCTCTCTAATCCGAAGTACCTCTATTCTCCACCACCCTTATTTAGCATCTGTATATCAGAGAAAACATCTGTCCTTTGGCTCTTTTGGATTGGCTTATTTCATTTAGTTTTTTTTTTTTTTTTTTTTTTTTTTTTAGCCATCATAATATCCAGTTCGATCTATTTACTGGCAAATGCCATAATCTCATTCTTTAAGGCTGAGTAATATTCCATAGTGTATATATACCACAATTTCTTTATGCATTCATCTGTTGAAGGGCACCTAAATTGGTTCCATAGTGTAGCTATTGTGACTTGAGCTGCTATAAACATTGACATGTCTGCGTCACTGTAGTATGCTAATTTTAAGTCCTTTGGTTATAAACCAAGAAGTGGGATAACTGGGTCAAATGGTGATTCCATTTCAAGTTTTCTGAGGAATCTCCATACTACTTCCCATAGTGGTTGCAAAAGTTTGCAGTCCCACCAGCAATGTATGACTGTACCTTTTCCCCCACAGCCTCACTAACATTTATTGTTGCTTGTATTCTTGATAATTGCCCTTCTGACTGGAGTAAGCTGGAATCTCAGTGTAGTTTTGATTTGCATTTCTCTAATTGCTACAGATGTTGAACATTTTTTCATATATTTGTTGATTGATTGTATTTCTTTTCTGAAGTGCCTGTTCAGTTCCTTAGCCCATTTTTAAATTGTGTTATTTGTTTGTTTGGTGTTAAGTTTTTTGAGTTTTGTATATATCCTGGAAATTAACACTCTGAGGTGCATGTGGTAAAGATTTTCTCCCATTTTGTAGGCTCTCTCTTCACGTTATCATTTCCTTTGCTCTTAAGGAGATTTTTAGTTTTATTTATTTAGTTTTATTCCATCCCAATTATTGATTCTTGATTTTCCTTCTGGTGCTTTTAGGAATCTTGTTAAGGAAGTCAGTTCCTAAGCTGACATGGTGGGGACTGGGCCCTACTTTTAATTCTATTAGGCGTAAGTTCTCTATTCTAATGCCTAAGTCCTTGATACACTTTGAGTTGATTTTTGTGCATAGTGAGAGATATGGGTTTAATTTCATTTTGCTACATATGGATTTCTACTTTTCCCAGCACCATTTTTGAAGAGGCTATATTTTCTCCAATGTATGTTTTTGGAGCCCTTGTCTAGTATGAGATAACTGTATTTATGTGGGTTTGTCTCTTTGTCTTCTATTCTGTACCATTGGTATATGTATCTGTTTTGGTGCCAATACCATGCCATTTTTGTTACTATGGCTCTTTAGTATAATTTAAGGTCTGGTATTGTGATGCCTCCTCCTTCACTTTTCTTGCTAAGGATTGCTTTGGCTATTCTGGGTCCCTTGTTCTTCCAAATGAATTTCATGATTGGTTTTTCTATTTCTATGAAGAATGCCATTGGGATTTTATTAGGAATTGCATTAAATCTGTATAACACTTTTGGTGGCATGACCATTTTGAAAATGATAATTCTGCTTATCCAAGAGCATGGGAGATCTTTCCATCTTCTAGGGCCTTCTTCTATTTCTTTCTTTAGTATTCTGTAGTTTCATTGTAGAGGTCTTTCACCTGTTTGGAGGTTTTTCACCTCTTTGTAGAGGTCTTTCACCTGTTTGATTGATTCCCAAATATTTTTTGAGGCCATTGTGAAGGGTAGTTTTCCTAATTTCTCTTTCAGTGAATTCATTGCTGATATATAGGAACACATTTGATTTATCGGTGCTAATTTTATATCCTGCTACTTTGCTGAATTCATTTATTATTTCTAGAAGTTTTCTGGTGGAATTTTTTGCATCTTCCAAATATAGAATCATGTCTTTGGCAAATAGTGATAGTTTGAGTTCTTATTTTCCTATTCGTATCCCTCTAATTTCTTTCTTCCGTCTAATTTCACTAAAAGTACACTAAGAATTTTATGAAAAAGAATTGGGTGAAATTATTTACAGTCTTCATTAAGGATATCAGGTTAGGATCCATGGTTTCTGAAACACAGTGACAGAGATTAGCATGTAATTTCTTTTTTTTTTTTTTTCAGGTTCACAGTTGTTTGTTTTCTTTTACTGCAAGTATTTTGCCAACAAGCCATTTGCTGACTTCCATCACATGAAAGGGTTATAAGGAGTGTGCATTGGTACTCTGATTAATGGTTCTATGAACGAGAACATGAGATCAGTCATCACCTTTGACAGAGGGGGAATCTGGGAATTTCTTCAGGTTCCAGCCTTCACAGGATATGGAGAGAAAATCAATTGTGAGATAAAGATGTTTTAATCTCGTTTGACTTCTTAACACAAGGATAGAGTTCTGATCTGTAGTTGTTTCCTACATCGAATATTTATTGGAAACATGCAAGATCACATAGTCCTCCATAGATACCATGTGAAGCAAACTTTAATCTGTATTTCCAACTTTGCAGATCCCAGTCTCTGCACCATATGGTACACTATTGTGAACTCACAAGGGGGGATGGGGTATTTAAAAATAAGTGATTTTTCTTTTATATTAATAATCACTATTTTTTGATAAGTGAATTTTCTTTTATATTAATAATCACTATTTTTGATGCTGAGGGTTGAACCCAGGGCCTTGCACCTGCTAAGCTATACCCCCAGACCAATATTTTAAAGTTTTGAGGGAAACATTGTGATTCTCCATATCTGTTAGACATCATATGAATTACTTGAGTAACTAGCTTGAATTAGTTCACAGTGTCAGGATTAGATTATGTTTTATTTATTTTGATGACATCATATTTTTGGGAATTTGGATGTGATAAAAATGTCAGGTGAGAAAGTCAGGGTGGAACAGGAAACAAGGGTAGTTAATGCCCAATACAATTTTAACGTTTGAGCAGTTGTGCTATGTCTAGTAGGTGTACACATTCCGTTGATATGTAATTGTGGTTATTTAAAAATGAACTAGAAACATGATGTGTTCTTCCAGTTTACATGTGCTGTTGTTTCAAATTGATGCCTAGTTATTAAGGCATACATACTCAATAAGTTGTTTGGACTTAACTATGTAAAAAGTAAGTTGGCATTTCTTTTGCTATTAATAAATTCCTGAGCTGGGCATGGTGGCACATGCTTGTAATCCCAGCAGCTTGGAAAGTTGATTCAGGAGGAATGCAAGGTCCAAGCCAGGCTCAGCAATTTAGCAAGGCACTAAGCAAGTCAGTGAGACCCTGTCTCTAAATAAAATACAAATAGGGCTGGGGATGTGGCTCAGTGGTCGAGTGCCCAAGTTCAATCCCCGGTACATCACCTCCCACCTCCGGCCCACCAAAAATTCCTGAAACACCAGTTGTCTTTCAAATCAAGATTTTTTGGGGACCTCTGTATAAAGTTATTATTTCTGTGGAAAGAGTTTTAAAATTTCTCTTCGAGTATAATTCAGAGATTGTTCAGTTTTTCCTGCCTATAGGCCTATCTGAAAAGTTAAGAATGCTAAAATACATTATTTGGATCCATTAAGTGTTCCATAAGCCTAAGCATTCTGTAGACCATGCCCTTGGCTTTGTGTGACCCCCTCATACCTCTGTTCCTATTTCACCTAGATCCCTTAGAAAATGGGAATGGATCTTGGGTGTGGGCAGCAGGAACTCAGGAAGAATAAGCAGTGCTCATTTTTGAAGAAACTGTAACATTTTAATTCAATTCAATTGGATTTTCTGATTTTGTTAGTTCATGGTGAACTGTGTTGACTCTTCTCTAGTCTTTATCTGTTGTCCTTGGGAAAATTCTGTGGAGACTATTGCCTTAGAATGCACTTCTTGATTTTTCTTCCCTTTTTGGCAACAGGTTTTGATTTACTACATCAAGTCTAATTTTAGCAAGAGACAGGCTATAAATGGATATACACACAGTGCTAGAATCTTAACCTTCCTCAGTAGCTCCACCCAATCGTGCTGTGGATGGGATGGGGTAGTTTTGAGCATGCCATGAATGCCAGGGTGTCAGAACTTAGCATTTTTAAAATTCAGCTTTTTATTTCCTTGACTGATCAATTTATGAACTATAGGAAAATTAGTTTCTACTTCTGAATTAAGTTTCTACTTCTGAATTTAGGTGGGATGTTAGTTTTCTGTCACTGTGACAAAATGACTGAGAAAATCAACTTATAAAGCAGAAAGATTTATTTTTGCTCATGGTTTCAGTCCATGGTCACTTGGTCCCTACTCTTTGGCTTATGCTGAGACTGAACATTGGGGTGGGGAGCATGTGGTGGAACAAGCTACTGACATTATAGTGACCAGGAAACAGGGAACAAAAATGACAGAGAGCAAGGGACCAGAGTCCCAATATGCACTTCAATGACACACCCTCAGTGTGTAACTTCCTTCCACTAGGCTCTGCCTCCCAAATGTTGTACCCCCTACAATAGCACCATAGGCTGGTGCTCAAGCTTCTAGCTCAAGGCCTTTGGGGGACATTTCAGATCGAAATCATAACAAGTGGTGAAAAGAACATATAGGAATGATTAAAGTCTGATTGTCCAAAGATACAGAAACACTTTCATGAATGGACTTCATTGTAGGCAAAGCAATGTAAGCCACAAAAATGCTAAGTGAAGTTAGTCAGTCTCAAAAATCCAAGTACCAAATGTTTTCTCTGATATAAGGAGGCTAGTTCATAGTATTGTTGGATGGGGGTACATAGGAGGATTAGAGGAACACTAGAATGGTCAAAGGGAAGGGAGGGTAAGGGAGGGAGCAAGGGGGGAGGGAGGGGGAGAAAAGAAAAAAAAAAGAAAAGGTGGTTGAATGAGATGGATATCATTTTCCTAAATGCATGATTGAAGACCTGAATTGTACGAATATACTTTGTATACAAACAGTTGTATCTAAAAAGACGCTAAATACATGCACTATGAGATGTACATATTAAAATTATAAAAATAAAATTAAAAAATAAACATTTGAGTAACATGCAACAAAAAAAGGTGGAGTGGGCAAGTAAATATTTCTTTGAGACCCAACCTAATTTTCTCCAGTTTCCACTGGCCAAATTGGGAAGCTAGCAAGATGGATATTCACTCAATCTTTTTTGTGACAAAAAAAGTAGATCCAGCAAACTTTGCCACACTTATTATCTGTGCCATAAACACCTGCAGAGTTCCCCTGTTCAGAACACAGGACACATCTGATTAATGCCGAGTAATCACTTTCTGGCCAGGAGAATGAGGCATGGCCATATAGCAAAACCTTGTCTGGTGGTTTGCAAAAGAATTATGAAAATGTGGGCACAAGTGATATAGGCCAGCTTAACTCACTTGAAGCCTTGCCCTGTACAGCCACATATTTGTACAACTGTAGAACACGCTTTATATATGTAATGTGTATACTTGATGTTCAGATCTCATATGTTGTACTTTTTAAAAAATTATTTATTTGTTCTAATCAGTTGTATATGACAGAAGAATGCTCTTCAATTCATTGTACACAAGTGGAGCACAATTTTTCACTTCCCTGGTTATACACAAAGTAGGGTCACATAATTTGTGCAATCACACATGTACCTAGGGTAATGATGTCCATCTCATTCCACCATCTTTCCTATCTCCATGCCCCCTCCCTTCTCCTCCCTTCCCTTGGGCCAATCCAAAGTTCCTCCATTCCTCCCATGCCCCTCACCATTATGGATTAGCATCCACTTATCAGAGAAAACATTCAGCCTTTGGTCTTTGGGAATTGGCTTACTTCACTTAGCATGATATTCTTTAACTCCATCCATTTACCTGCAAATGCTATAATTTTATTCTTTTATCACTGAGTAATATTCCATTGTGTAAATATACCACAGTTTCTTTATCCATTCATCTATTGAATTGTATCTAGGTTGGTTCCACAGTTTGGCTATTGTGAATTTTGCTGCCATGAACATTGATGTGGCTGTGTCACTGTAGTAAAAATATGGAACACTTCATGAATTTGCATGTCATCCTTGCACAGGGTCCATGCTAATCTTATCTGTATTGTTCCAATTTTAGTATATGTGCTGCCCAAGTGAGCACTTAGTATGTAATTTCAACAGAAAATTCATATAATCATATTTGAACAATAAACATGTTAAAATATGCAAAATCAGCCTCGGCTCCTGTATTGGCTCCTGTGGCTGTGGGCCAGCTAGGCGACATGCTCTCCTCAGAGTCGCTCACTGCATGGTAGTCTGGTGTGCCCGCCGCCCCTCTACGACTACCGCCACCCCCTGCCCTGCAGCCACCACCACCACCACCACCGCTGTCTGTATCGCGGCTGCCTCAGGACCGGCTGTATGATTAGGCCACAATCTTCAATGAGTAAACATATTCCTCAGTTCTGTGGTGTTCTTGGTCACATATTTATGGAGTTTCTGAAGGGCAGTGGAGATTACTGCCAGGCACAGCACGACCTCTATGCAGACAAGTGAACTGTAGAAATTCATTACTACTCCAACCAAGAAGCCCCCATAAGAGTGGTTAACCTGGACACAGACGTATTGAATTGAAAATCCACTGAGAATTTTAGAAGAGTTCTGACCTGGATGGGGTAAACCTCAGTGCACTTCCTTTCTATTGCCTCAGTATTACTGGATTGAAGAATTGCTGCTTCTTGTTAGGAGGTTCATTTCATTTCCCATTACTCCCAACTTCATACTCAAAGCACTGAGAATATCAAGCCGAGTATATGGAAGTAGACTTCAGTTACTTTGTATCATTTCTGTATTCAATTTTTAAAATTCTTTCATAACCCTGTTGAGTGTTTTTTAACGAAATTAACATGGCTCGAATGAACCGCCCTGCTCCTGTGGAAGTCACCTACAAGAACAGGAAATTTCTTATTACACACAATCCAACCAATGCAACCTTAAACAAATTTATAGAGGAACTTAAGAAGTATGGTGTTACCACAATAGTAAGAGTATGTGAAGCAACCTATGACTTTCTCCACACTACTATGACTTTCTCCACACTACTCTTGTGGAGAAAGAAGGCATCCATGTTCTTGATTGGCCTTTTGATGATGGTGCACCACCGTCCAACCAAATTGTCGATGACTGGTTAAGTCTTGTAAAAATTAAGTTTTGTGAAGAACCTGGTTGTTGTATTGCTGTTCATTATGTTGCAGGCCTTGTGAGAGCTCCAGTGCTTGTTGCCCTGGCATTGATTAAAGGCAGAATGAAATATGAAGATGCAGTACAATTCATAAGACAAAAGCAGCATGGAGCTTTTAACACCAAGCAACTTTTGTATTTGGAGAAGTATCGTCCTAAAATGGGGCTGTGCTTCAAGGACTCCAATGGTCATAGAAACAACTGTTGCATTCAATAAAACTCGGGCGCCTGATGCTATTGCCTTGAAAGTGGAACTTAAGATGGGACCTAATTTGTCCTACATATTAGCCAACATGTTGGCATGGTGAATAAGTCTGATGAAGCTTCCATAGGAGTATTGGAAAGCAGTTTTACCAGGCCACAAGCTTGACAGAATTTCAACCTCTATGTTTTGTTTATGATCAAACTGTTTGGACACTAAGCAAAAGATTCTTGCTGTTCACAATTTAAAATGTGCTTATCATTTGTACCCGTTGACCTTTCCTGAAATGATGCGGTATTGAGTTAATGTCTTTAAATCTTATTTCCATGCTAGATTCTTACATAAGAAATTTAGAAAGATTAGGTGCCAAAATACCCAGCATAGCACTTGTATATTTTTAGTATCATACAAAACCAAAATTCCAGGAACTAAGAACACTCTAAACCTTATGTGATTTATTCCTTCAGTCATTTCAAACATTGTAGGGCCTATATGGTTATTTGCCTGCTCATTTTATGTTTACATCTCCCACATTCATACCAGTATATACATCAGGTTTGCTTTTACCCATTGGGGATTTTTGTTTTTGTTTGTTTGGGGTTTGGTTTTTTTTTTTTTCCCTTTACTTTTTACCAAGTCTAATAGCAATTATTTAATGTCTTTCTATAAGTCTTATTTTTTGCTGTTAGGGGAAACCGCCATTTTGAAAACCTAAGTTTTTACAGAAGGACATGTATTTAATGTCTCCAGACAAAAAAAGCCTTAAAGTTAATTTAATGTTTGCACTCTGAGGTGTGACTTAACAGGGAGGGCCTGAAAAAAAGAATGGGAGGGGGCTATTAAAATATTTTTAGTAAAATGTGGCCTTTGTCTCGTGCAGAACCTGTAGAATATATGCTCTTTAATTTAGTAAATATTTTTTAAAAGGTAGAGATGCTCTGTTATTGTAGCTAAAACAATTCTTAATCATAAAATTTATGAAATTCTTGTAATTTTTTTCATAATTATCAGAAGTTGTTTACCAACTTCTTTTTGGTTTGAAGTGTGATTTTTTTCTTTTATTCCCATCCTCTTGCAAAAAAAAAAAGTGGGTTTCTGCTGATGAATTGAGCAGACATCTAATATTTTATATGCCTTTTGAGCTGTGTAACTTAATATTTGGATACTTGATAATTTTGTTTTATTATGTAATTGATAAAATGGTGATGTGTATTAATGTTAGTTCAACCATATATTTATACTGTATGGGAATGTGTGGTTATAGTTCTGTGGGAGAAATAATTTGTCAGTGTTCACCAGCTTGTAAAAACTTACTGCAAGAGCTTAAAAATCTAAATAAATAATGAAATGCAAAAAAATAATAAAACATGCAAAATCAGAATTAATTAAAACTTACTACTTCTTTAAAAACTCTGAGGCCATTAACTGGAAAAGACAAGGTGCAAATGAAGATGATTACTGTGATTTCACTTTTGGAAAATGCTGTGTATATGTTTATATGGTCATGTATACCTAAGCTATGAGGACACATCTACAAAGCATATACCATTTTATTGAGAACAGACCCCTTTGGGTAAAAGGGTAGTGGTAAGGCCAGTGAAAGATGCAGTTTGATTGAAATTAATAAATGCTTCTGTGTATTGTTTGAAATTTTGTATTCAAAAATAAAGGTAATTGGATAAAAATGTAAAACAAAAAATGTGTAATATTGGCAAAAGTCAGGGGTACATATATTACATTCCTTGAAAAATATTCATTTTATTTAATTTCATGGGGAAAATGAAGTAAATCAAGAAATGGAATTGACCCTGCGTGTGTGCCTGTAGCTCCTCTATCTCTACCCCCTAGAGTAGAGCTCACAGTTATAGCTTTATCTTCAGTTCACACCAGGACTGATGTTCAATCTGAGAGTGAGATATCCCAGAAAATGTGCTTTCCTGTATTCCAGGAAAATCTTGGATACAGAGGTGTATATATATATATATATATATATATATATATATATATATATATATATAATCATGCCAAACAACTCTATATATTTGGAATATATATATTCCAAAACAACTCTATGATCCATCCAGTCAAGTCAAGTTCAGAGCCTGCATTCCTCCTCCCAGCTAGTTCACTCTGGCCAAGAGGTGGCATTGAAGCTATGTTCATATGTAATTCATAATGAACAGGCATACATTTTCCTAATAAATGACCCAAAGCGATTGAATATGACACTTGTTCTATTTGGGTGCTTCATATGTACATCAGTGCAGCTCCATTTTGTCTTGACCCCAAATCTACAGGGCATCCACTGATTTATCTCTTCCACCTCAGTGTAAGTGGAGCTGTGTGTACTGCAGAGAGTCCTTCCCAGAGAGTGGTGTCTTTGCCCTTCATTACTCCACCCTGTACACTCCTCTCAGACCTTCTCCCATGGCCTCTCAGTCATCTCCTCTCCGGAACACTGGATATAGCCCAAACCCTGCTTCAGTGCCCGCATCTTCTCAGTCACCTCCCTCCTGCCCTTCATTGCCCCTTGCCCACTGGTGACTCCAAGGCACACTAGAGCTACCTGGCATTTTATGGTACACATTTTACAGTATTCTTTCGTGCCATCACATTTTTTTAAGAATTAGAATCCTTGTGTTTATAGGA
>CM046667.1:94624484-94720858 GCA_025594165.1 Tamias sibiricus | reverse complement strand
ATTCACGAATAGCTAGAGATTTATATAAGAAAAAGTGGAACCAGGCCATTTATTAACTTTGTAACCTGCCTTCACCCTTATGATGATCATTTTTTTTTCATTTTCATTTCAGTCATGTGCCACTGTGCTCAGATTTTTAATAAGCATTTTTTTATACAAAGTTCCTAAAGTATCCTTTCAAGCCACTGGAAACTTTGAAAGTTTATATTAAGGTAATGAATTCAAGATATGATTTATTTCTATGCCTCACATTAAATTGAATAAGTACATGTATATTTATGTTTTCAAACCTTTATGTAAACATGTGGATACAAGGAGGAAAATAATACACAAACTCTCATAAATGTAAGCTTATGAATTGAAGGGAGATCTGTAGACTACTGTGCTTAAGCGATATATTTCTATGATAAAATTTGAAAATATAATTTCATTATTTTCATATAAGCCAGTGTTTCATGACATGGTCCCTGATATTTTATTTCATAAGTACCCTCATCCTGAAAATTTATATTCCTTATCATCTTCCATTACAAACAATAATGTACTTAATATTTTGTGCATCTATATGTAAATACCTTTGTAAGCATTTGAATTCCTTCCTTCCTCTTTTCTCCTTTCTTCTCTCCTTCCTTCCTTCCTTCCTTCCCTCCCTCCCGCCCTCCCTCCTTCCTTCCTTCCTTCCTTCTTTCCTTCCTTTCTTTCTTTCTATTGGGGATTGAACCCAGGGTTTCTCTAACACTGAGGTACATGCCCAGCTCTTTTATTTTATTTTGAGATAGGGTCTTGCTATCTTTAATGTACTTAATACCTTGTGCATCTATACTAAATGACTGTATTATTCTAGTGCTGCCTCCTTGAAATAATGAGATTCCACAAAGGACATTTTTCTGGTGTTCCTAGATCATAAAGTTGAGTAATTAATGCAGACTCTTAGTTTTCTTCCACATGGCTAACTGTTTACAATTGTGTATTTTACATGCTAGCTCATCTCCAAGACTCCTCCAAATTGCAATCCTTGTGTCTCAGCCACCTGATTCACTGGGATTACAGGTGTTTATCACTATACCCAGCTTTTTCACAATTTTGGCTTATATTTTCATTATGTCAACCATGTTTTAGAAGAGCAGAATAGTTTTAATTTTTGAGAGGATCATTTATAATTTTCTTCATTTAAAGTTAAGATGCTTCTATTGGTCTCCTGATAGATAGGCTTGGGCCGACAGGCCACCACCCCCATGGAAATTTCCATTAGGAGCAACCTGGTTTCATTTTCCTCAGGCAGGAGCCAATCAGCTTAAAAGTTGCTATGTTTCTCAGGCAGGAGCCAATTGGCTTAAAGGTCACCCTGTTTACTAGGAAAAGAGCCAATAGCGTTAAAGGTTGCTCAGGCACATACCCCACCAGAAATCCCTACTTAAGTCCCTGCCTGCCCAGAGCTCAGACACAACAGCTTGTCCCTGCGGAGAGGAAGCAGCTGCTGCAACAGATCCAGACTCACCATCTCCAGCCTGATGGCAGCTGCTCCAGCAGATAGCTCCAGCCTCCCGCCCGATGGCAGCTGCCCAGTACATACTCCAGAGTCCACAGCCGGCACGACTAGGCACCAACCCTCCATCCAGAGCTTGCACACTCCCATCTCCCTGACTCCTCTCTCCCACCAGAGCTTGCACACTTCCCTCTCCCTGACTCCTCTCTCCCCGTATTTCTTCTACCTCCAACCAGCCATAAAGGCTGGTGAATAAATCTCTTGGCTGCACGGTTGTCTCTGGTTGTCTGCCCTTCATCTCCTCTAAGTTTTACCCAGCCCATGTTACAAGCATTTCCTGCTATGTTTTCTTACAGCAGATTATACATTTAGGTTTTATGTTTAATTATCATATTCAATTTTATTTGACTTTTTATTTGGTATATTATGTGGATCACAATTCATTTTTGTGTATTTGGATATCCATTTATGCTAAGCATTTGTTGAAAAGACCCTCCTTTCTCAACTTAATTGCTTTTGCACCTTTGTTGAAAATTGTTGTCCCTCTAGGTGTGAGTCTATTTCTGGACTCTTTATTCTGCTCCTTTGATGTCATGGGATCCACTTCAAGCTGTGAGTGTAAACCTTGCTGCCAGGCCATAGGTGGATCATTTTAAAACTGTCATGATTTTCCCTTTTCTTCTTCTTCCTCTCTCCATCCCTAAAAGCAGTGTGAACAAGCCTAACATTTTTCCCAGCCCACACTAAGCTATGGTTTCCTTCACACCATGAAGAATATCACTGCCCACAAGAATGAAGCAACTCCAAACGTGGGAGCTGGAGCAATGCCTCTCTCAAGGACATCCACTGGACACTAATTATATCTACTGATAATATTTGTCTCCCAGGCCTTCCTTGTATTCCTCCCTTTAATATTCCCTTCCTTGTTCCACAAGCAGTGAGGATCACAGCATGTGAAGCAGGAATCCCTACAATTTCTCATTTGATGGCAAATAACAAATTTTTTGTTTTTTTTTTCCCAAAATATTGTCCTCATTATTAGATTGGCAATGGAGACAAGGAACAAGCTTTTGGTATTATATTTGTCTACCTTGATTCCAACACCACAGTCTGATTACTGTAGGTTTATGAGGAATCTTGAAATCAGGTAGTGTTTGTCCTCTAACATGGTTTTATTTCTAAGTTGTTTCTTATAGTGTAGGTCCTTCATATTTCTACATGATTTTTACCTCAGCTTATAAATTCCTTTTTTAATTTTTGTAGGACATTTATTGGGATTGCACTGAATTTGTATATTAATTTGAGAAGAATAAGACTTCTTAAAAATACTGAGTCCCATGAATACAATTTGCCTTCCACTTCTTTGCAGGTTTCTTAATTTTCCAGCAATATTTTATAATGTTTTAGTGTACAATGATTTTACATATGTGGACAGATTATTCATAAATATTTCACATTTTTGATAGTACTATCAATGGTATTCTTAAACAGCATTTGTAATTATTGTGTGTTCACAGAACCATCAACATAAATATTTAATAATAGATATTAAGGAATCTTTTTGTTTGAAATCATAGGCCACTTTACAATGTAAAAGGTATTTGATACTTACCATGCATATACATGTGTTTACATATCAGCTTTCAGAAATCTTTAGCAATACATTGAAACTAAGGAGAAAAATGTCCCAGACAGCTTTCAACTTTATGTGTGCTATGTTTGAATCTGTTCAAAATGTGAAGTTGTGCTTGTTTAACCCCAGTAACTTCACCTCAGAAAATTCCTGGGTCATGGGTGGTGAGGAGACAGAGTCTCTGTCAGGATGTATATCATATTTTACAGATGGCCCAACTCAGGCATCTTCACAGAGCCTAAGTCACCTCTCCAGATAGGTGTCAGGCCTGGAGTGAAGTTGTATTGCTCATCCTCCCTAGAGGTCACTGACAGCTTCTCTGTCAGAAGATGATGGGCTTCCAGAGCTTGAGACATGCTCACATTACACTGTCCTGCCTTTGCAGCCTCATGAGCCCTACTCAGCAACCCTTCTTGGTGGTGAAGATGAAAGAGGAGATGGAATCCTGCCAAGATACCTGAATGTATCACATGAGGTGGCTGATCCCTGAAATGTGAGTGGGGTCAGGAAGCAGCATGTGAGTTCACCTTGGGAGCAGTAAGCTAGAAACAAGGAAAGTAATGTGAACTATACTGCTTAAAGCAATACACTTTATATTTCATCTCCTTTAATCCTACCTGCTTTACAGGTTGCCTGTTGTTATTATCATTGTTCACATCAGGGAACTAACTTCAGGAGAGTTGAAGTAAATTAAGAAAAAAAAAATTGTCATTTTTTTTTCTGGGCAGCTTTTCCTGAATTGTTCTAAATTTTTCTCATTTGGTTGTCATGCCATCTGCGTTCTGAATGATCTAATCTTCCTGTGGGTGGACATTACGTGTATGTGGGATGTTCATCTTTTAAAATAAATAGTTGTTTATATTTTTAAATCACAAAATTATTGAAATTGAAAAAAATCTTACTTAACAAATATTATAATTTCAGAGAAAGTGGTAAACTATACCTCCGATAATAGTTTAGTGTTCATGATTTATAAAATATATTAACAAATATATATATATTAACAAATTTGCAAGTATTTTCAACAGATAATTTACATAAGAATGATTATGAATGAGATTTATCTCCATTTTTATTTTTCTTTTTTAATTCAAGGTGTATATTATGCAAGAATTGCATGACTTTTTTTAGCGTGATAAGGGTTCTTTTTAGAAAATTCATATGTATATTAAATTAGTTTTGTTTTTCTTTTAGAATTTCATCATGAGCTCTAGATGTCTCTGTGTTTGATTTTTTTTTGTGTGTGTGTGGTGCTAGGTATTGAATCCAGGGCCTTGTGCATGCGAGGCAAGCACTCCACCAACTGAGCTATATCCACAGCCCTCTGTGTTTGATATTTTAACACATTACAGACATTAAAATTGTTGATATTTAAATTTTTTTCTATATTTGACTAGTATGAGGCTTCAGTGGCTTCTGAGTTTTCTTGACATATTTTTAGTTGTGATAATTTTCTCCAGATTCATCGGGGATAGTCCCAACCCAGTCCTAAAATCAGACATGCCTTCAAAGGAAACTGGACCGGTTCCTTTTAGTAGGGCATTTTTTTAATTCAATGTTGTTGTATATATAACATTAGCATGCTTTACAATTCGTAATACACATAAAGAGCACCTTTTTTACATATCACTGTTAGTATACAAAAGTATATTCATATCTTTTATGTAGGGCATGTTTTTGAGGATTCAATGTGGTTAGTAGAATTACTTATGACTACCTAGTTGCTTCATATTTCTTGTTTTATTTATAATCTGGATCTAGTAAATATAATAATTTAAGAGAATATGTATTATAGTCTTTATTTTAACTCTAGAATTTTTAAAATGTAAGAAAGTATGGCATTTGTTTAAATTGTCTTCTATTTCATAGTTATATTGTTACATTATTCCAATAGAGGTTCTACAGAGATGAAAATATTCTGTGTTTACATTGCTCAACAGAGTAGCCACGAGCTATCTGTGGCAGTTGAATACACAAAATGTGATGATATGATAGAGAAATGGGATTTAAAAAAAAATACTTTTAGTTGTAAATAACCCAATACTTTTATTTTATTTATATTTATGTGGTGCTGAGGATTGAACCCAGTGCCTCACACATACTAGGCAAGTACTTGACCACTGAGCTACAACCTCAGCCCTGAGAAATGGAATTTTTAATTTGGTTGACATTTAATCAACTAGAATAGCCAGGTGTAGCCAGTGCCTACAAGATTGGACAGCAGCTGCCCTACACATTTTTCTGTGCCTTGGTTTCTTACTTGGCAATATATCCTAAGGACCAGTGTATAGTAGAGGAGAAAGGGAGTCTTCCTGTGTTATTATATCTGCGTAGTAGTCTATTATCTATATGTATCTTAGATTATTCAATCAAATCCTTCTTGGCGGACATCTGTCTTATTTCTGGTCTTCTGCTGTTCTGATTTGTCAGGAAAGAACTTATGCTTATGCCTGTTTGTATTTTACTTGTATCCTTAGGATAGATTCTTGAAAGAGGAATTGCTGATTCCAAGAGAAAATATCTGTATCTCATAAAAGAGAAGTTTTGAAACACAGAGCATCTAGAATGTAGCTCTGGAAGCGAATGTTAATCCATGTGCTTTCTGCTCTCTTGTTTTCTTTCTAGTGTAACATGGTTGAAGAGATATCTTATTGACCTCTAGGAAGAAGAAATATTACAGAAATGCAAAGAATAATAATGGGTTAACTAGACAGATGCTGGGGGTCATGCAGCCTGCTTCCTAGATGCCACAGCCATTTATTGACCACAAAACTTTAGGTGGGTCCTTTCCTTTTGTTGACTTTTGATCTAATACAGAAGGACACTTAGTATAGAAAAAGTGGTTACCTGCCTGGCCTTTGGGATGAGAGGACCTGGGGGTGACCCTGGGAACTATTATTTACTGTTGGTAATTCTAGAGCAAACAGGTTATCTATTATATACCCTATAATATGGAATCTTTTATAACTCATCATCATCATCATCATCATCATCTTCATTTCACTGGCCATCCATAATGTGAATATTAAATGTGGAGATTACACTGCTAATTATTACAGAGTTCTGCAAACCTTTGAACTGTTTATTATTGGATTGAGTAGTTAACATAGAGATTAAAGGAATGCTATAGAAAGCTCATGAGCAGATGCACACATATTATTTACCATGCTACAGATATGAAATTTTAATCAGATACATTATTCACAAATAGATCTTGGCCAGGCAAGGTGGTGCACACCTATAATACCAGGTGTCATGGAGGATTACAGTTTCAGAGCCAGCCTCGGTACCTTAGTGAGACCCTATGCAACTTAGCCATAAACTGTTTCAAAAAATAAAAATAAAAAGGGGCTGGGAATGTAGCTCAGTGGTTAAGTCCACTGGGTTCAACCCATCCATGGTTCCACAAAAAAAACGAAGAAAAACTGGGCTTGTTCAATTGGTACAAGTTCACTAATAGAAAAAATTAGATCATATCTGATACCTTATTTATATTATCAGAATGCTTCATCTATGTGTTAGTGCTTTGCATAAAATTTTGTATGACAATAAAACAAAAATGCCAGAAAGACATAATACTAACCTATGTATATATAGTATGATAGTAGTTAGACAAAGTGTAACATATGGATATATATTATATTTGCATATATGTATGCACAATTAAAACAATTGAATGAAATAGCATAATATGAATTTCAAAGACAGTAAGAAGGCTGGGTGTTTTTATTTTTACATTTTGCAAATGACTTCTTTTCAGATAATGTCTTAAAATATTTGCCCATATATTTATTACAGTGTCTATTTTATTGATGTGAAAGATTATCCATGATCTACAAATAAGTCCTTTGTTAGATATATAAATTGCAAACATTTTCTGCAAGTCAGTGACTTGTCTATTTCTTTATTCTATATTGTCTTTAGCAGAGCAGACGTTTTTAATTTTGAGGACATCCAGTTTATCAATTTGTGTCTTTTGTGTCTTATTTATGATATCTAAACTTAGACAAAAGGCAAAATGATTTTATCCTGAGGTTTGTTTTTTTTTGCTAGAAATGTTAGAGCTTTTAGTTTATATTTATGTCTAAGACCCATTTTGAGTTACCTTAATATGTGTTTCAATATATGGATCAGATTTCGTTTTTGTCATACTGATACCCAACATTTCATCATCAAAATCATTTTTTGTACTCAGATTGGACCCAGGGGTGCTAAACCACTGAGCCACATCCCAACCCATTTATATATATATATATATATATATATATATATATATATATATATATATATATATATATATTTTTTTTTTTTTTTTTTTTTTTAATTTTGAGACAGGGTCTTACTAAGTTGCTTAGGGCTTCCCTAAGTTGCTGAGACTGGCTTTGAACTCAGGATCCTCTTGCCTCAGCCTCCTAAGCTGAAGAGATTACAGGCATGTGCCACCATGCCCAGCATCAAGTGTCATTTTTGAAAAGAATATCCTTTCTCAACTGAAATACCTCTGTATCATTGTAAAAAATAGTTGTCCTTATACATACCTGAGGATGTGTTCCTGGATTCCTTTTTCTTTTCCTTTGATCTGCTTTTCTGTATTGATGCAATTGTTGTTGGTTTATAGTGAGTCTTGAAATCAGGTAGTGTTTGCTATCTACTTCATGCTTTTTCAAGTTTATTTTTCATAGTTTAAGACCTTTGAATTTCCATATAAATTTTAGAATCACTGTATTAATTTCTTTAAGAAAAGATATAATTTTTATTGAGCTTCCATTGAATATATAGATCATATTGGGGATAATAGGCATTGTAACCATCATGAGTCTTCTGGTTATGTGATGAGTGTGCAATTATGAAAAGGGGAATTTATTCTCCTTAAGAAGTGTTGTCCTGAAACTCTCTTTCCTGCTACAGGGGAAGCCCTTTGCAAGGAAGTCACTTTCCTTATGCTCACACAGACAGGAATACTTCAGTAAATAGCTGGTAGGTATGCATTGCAGACCTTGGCCTTTGTGACTGTACCAACACAGCCCTGCAGGTTTGTAAGTCTGCTCAGTTCTGAGGATCATTATTAAATGTGCCTGCAAATCTAAGTCATATTCTCCAATATCACCTTTATAGGAATAAAGGTTATGTGATGTTCTTATTTTTTGGTCACATAGCTCACTTGGCCTGTAGCTCAGATTTGGAGCATCAGGCTCCTTTGGGTACCTCTTAATGACATAAGCATTGTGAAGTAGAGACATAGGAATATTTGGAGCAATAAAAACACAAAATGTAGGCTGGGGATATAGTTCAGTGGTAGAGTGTTTGTCTAGAATGTGCAAGGGCCTGGGTATAATCACCAACTTGGAAAAATAAGCAAAGAAAGTTAGGAAGGATGGAAGAAACGAAAACAAGAGAGATATAAAGTAAGGAAGGAAGGCATACAAAGCAAGGGAAGAGCTGTGAGTCCATTTTAAGACCCACCTGAGAGGATAAAGCAGAAAAGTACTCCTAAAGGATAGGTTACTATACGAATGTTGAGGGGAGATAGCTTGGACTGTGCAATCCCTATTTATCTTCCCAAACTAAGTCATTCCTGTGATAGAGAAGGAGTGGATGTATAGGGAATGTTTTTGTCATTGGTGTCTTTCCAAATTGAAGAAAATATCAGGGATAGAGAGTATGTATTCTTCTAGTTCTGTCTCCCTGAAATAACTCAGATTCCCAAAATGACATTTTAGGTGTTCCTAGATCATAGAGTTGAGTAATTATGGACAGTAGTTTTCTACCAGATGGCTAAGTGGTTAGAATGTTATATTTTAGTCCCTACAGAGGACTAACTCATCTCCAAGAGACCTAGGAGTTATTCCTGGGTCTCTGTATGCTAGTACTAATTCCCTAATAATACAATTATGACAACAGGGTCAAGTTTGTTTCCACCAAACCAGGCAGAGTTCCAAGTATTGCCTGCCTGTGCCTCAGCCTAGTCTCTCTAATTAGTATATTTTCTCATGTGGTGGCCTTAAGAGGAAAAGCTTTTTTGGGGGGTGGGTGAAAAGCAAGAAGACTAAGAGCCAAGAAAAAACACTTCCATTTTGATGGAACAGCCTAAGCTTGTGGTTGCCATAGTAACCTCACATCATGGTGGTGACCATGAAGTTTTTTGACTAGAGACATCCATGGCCTGGACATAATAGCAGGGCCCTATATCAGGTGTTTGGATTCTTCTGAGGGTGGGGGCAGAGTACTTCCCATTGTCTGAGCCTAGTTCCTCTTAATAGTTTACTTTCTCAGGTGGCCTGAAGACTGAAAGTGTTTTGCTTTCCAAGAAAAGTGAGGGGACAAAGAGGAGTCCTGTGCAGAGTCATTTCTGGCGTGGAGGACCAACATGCTCTTTGTGGTTGCCATAGAAACCTGATGTCATAGACTGTGACGACATTCTAAAGCAGGCCAACTTGCTGTGGTTGGAGAACAGGGCCCTGCCTCCAGGTGTTTGGACTCAGAGGAGGGTGTGGGTGCTCCACGGTAGGGGCTGAGCCTCCTTGAGGTGTGGGGAGACAAAGGGATCCCAGACCCAAGTCACCTTGTTCCTGCTCTGAGACTCCATGCCCTACTGACTCTAGAGAAATGTGGGACCCTCCTGGCCTCAGACAGCATGATGTCCTGTGTGGTTTTTGAGGAATCCTAAATGCCTGTATGAATTTAGGCCACTTCTTGGTCCTTTTCAGATATGTTGTTAGATGATGAGTGATGAGTAAAAGAGAAGGAAAAGGTCCTGGTGAGAAGCCCATTGTACCTCTAAGATCATTAGCCAGTTGTGCCATTGCCATCAGTCACTGGGCCAGTGCCTCCTTCCAGCTTTGGGACTCAGTGCTCCACTGTTGGGTAAGGAAGTGAGATGTGGGACCAGCAAGTGTGGAGTCCTGGGTCAGGGTGTCCTAGACCTACTTTCCATGTCAAGATGGGTGAGAAATGTTTAACCATGGGTTGGTTGGTTTGTCCACAGGGACCCTCAGTGATAATACCTGCTTTCAATAATGATGATTCCCATGTCTCTCTCAGATTGATGTTGAAATATACAGTTGATTAAATAGTCTTCCTTGTAGTTTGAGATAGTAATATGACCATGCATTCCTTTATGGGCACCACATTGTTATCCATTGTTACTGGAGATTTAACTCAGGGGTGCCTTACTACTGAGCCACATCCCCAGCCTTTTTAATTTATTTTATTTTATATTATTTTTGAGACAAGTTCTCACAAAGTTGCTTAGGGCCTCACTAAGTTGTTGAGGCTGGATTTTAACTTTCAATCCTCTTTTAGCCACCTGAGTCACTAGGATTATAGGCATGTGCTCCTGCGCCTAGCTCTATAATGAATTTTTTGAAGATGCAAGGACATTATTAAATGTTAGTTAAAATGTCAAGTACAAGATTTCAGTATTTTCAAAAATATTACTATGTATTTCTTCTATTATAGTAGCCAGCTATGGTCCCTAAAATAACCAGGTAGACCTAAATATTATTATTTTCCAAGACATAACATTTTCCATTCTATAGTACCTAGATTTCATAACACAGGTAATGCATGTCCCCAGGCACGTATCTCACTTTTGTTGCTATAGATTAGGTTTTATGTCCAATAAATTCATTTAAGTGGACTCATAGAGGTGTTTTTGTTTCTTTGGTTTTTTTTGTAATGTGGCTTCTTTCATTTATCCAGTTTATTTTTAGATTTGTCTATTTTGTTATATTTATCAATGGTTCATTTTTTTTTAAAATTTGTTTTAGTTGTAGATGGACACAATACCTTTATTTTATTTATTTATTTAATTTTATTTGGTGCTGAGGGTCAAAACCAGTGCCTCACAAATGCTAGGCAAGCACACTAACAATGAGCCACAACTGCAGCCCAGTTCATTATTTTATTATTCAATTTTTTGCATAGCTAGGGGTTGAACTCAGGTCCTTGTACTTGTTAGGTAAGTGCTCTAACTCTGAGCTGTACCCACAGACTGTTCTATCTTTTTTTATTTCCAAAATAATATTTCAATATATGGCTGTGAGTAACTCTTTTCATGGAAATAGGCTTTTCTCCCCTAGGGTAAATATTTAAGAACACATGGTCATATCATATCTTAGATATAGTATTGGCATGGTAAGAAAGTGCCAAACTCTCTGTCATGGTTGTAACCTTTTCCATTGGCACCAGCAATATATAAGAATTGCATGTCCTACAATGTTGTCAGTGCTTAAATATGGTCTTTTATTTTTTACTTTGGCCATCCTCATGGGTATATACTAGTATCTCAGTATATTTTTATTTTCCCTTTTCCTAATGATTAATGATGTTGAACATCATCTTGCATACTTCACATTCACATATCATTTCTACCAGAGTTTCTATTCAAATCTTTTGCCCATCTCTCTTGTGGAGTACTGGATTTTCTTTTTATTAACTTTGAGATTTTCTGTATTCTGGATACAAATCCTTTATTAGATATATGCTTTTCAAACATTTTCTCATAGCTTCGTGCTTGTCTTATCATTTTTTCAACCATGATTTTGGGTGAGCTGAAGTTTTTACTTTTATGGAATTTTAATTTCTTGTTATAGATTGTGGTTTGGTGTCTCATATATGAGATTGTCACCTATTCCAGAGTCACATGGAATGTCTACAACAAAGATATAAGAGAGCAAATACAGGTAGCAAAAGATTACTTCAAAAAAGAGATAGAAACTCTAAAAAAAAACAGTCAGAAATCCTTGAAATGAAGGAAACAATTAACCAAATAAAAAACACAATTGAAGGCATCACCAACAGACTAGATCAACTGGAAGAAAGAACTTCAGACAATGAAGTATATAATCTTGAAAATAAAGTTGACCACACAATGAAGATAGTAAGAAACCATGAACAGATCATCCAAGAAGTATGGGACAGCATCAAAAGACCAAATCTAAGAGTAATTGGGATAGAAGAAGGCACAGAGTTTCAAACCAAAAGAATGCACAACCTCTTCAATGAGATAATATCAGAAAATTTCCCAAGCATGAAGAATGAATTGGAAAGCCAAATACAAGAGGCATATAGGACACCTAATGTACAAAATTATAACAGATCTACACCAAGACACATTATAATGAAAATGCCTAGCATACAGAACAAGGATAGAATTTTAAAGGCAGCAAAAGAGAGGAATCAGATCACATATAGGGGGAGACCAATTCGTATCACAGCAGATTTTTCAACTCAGACACTCAAAGCTAGGAGATCATAGAACAACATATTCCAAGCTCTGAAAGAAAAGGGATGCCAACCAAGAATCTTATACCCAGCCAAATTAAACTTTAGATTTGAGGACGAAATAAAAACCTTCCATGATAAACAAAAGTTAAAAGAATTTACAAGTAGAAAGCCAGCACTACAGAACATACTCAGCAAAATATTCCATGAAGAGGAAAAGAAAAACAATGATGAAAATCAACAGAGGGAGGTATTACACTAAAGGAAAAAACAATCAGAAGAGAAACCATGTCACGTTAAACACCAAAAATAAACAAAAATGGCTGGAAATACAAAACACATCTCAATAATAACTCTGAATGTTAATGGCCTAAACTCACCAATGAAAAGACATAGACTATCAGATTGGATTTAAAAAAAAAAAAAACAGACCCAACAATATGCTGCCTCCAAGAGACTTATCTCATAGGAAAAGACATCCATAGGCTGAGGGTGAAAGGTTGGGAGAAATCCTACCACTCACATGGACTGAGGAAACAAGCAGGGGTTTCCATCCTCATTTCAAATAAAGTTGACTTCAAGCTTAAGTCAATCAAAAGGGATAAAGAAGAACACTACATACTGCTTAAGGGAACCATACACCAACAAGACTTAACAATTATAAATATATATGCCCCAAACAATTGAGCATCCATGTTCATCAAACAAACTCTCCTCAAGTTTAAGAGTCAAATTGACCACAACACAATAATTCTGGGTGACTTTAACACACCCCTTTCACCACTGGATAGATCTTCCAAACAAAAGCTGAACAAAGAAACTATAGAACTCAAAAATACAATAAACAACTTAGACTTAACTGACTTATATAGAATATTTCATCCTTCAACAAGTGAATACACTTTCTTCTCAGCAGCACATGGACCATATACTATGCCACAAAACAACTCTTAGCAAATACAAAAATGTAGGGATACTACCCTGAATTCTGTCAGACCATAATGGAATTAAATTAGAAATCAATGATAAAATAAGGAATAAAAGCTTCTCCAACACCTGGAAACTAAATAATATGCTACTGAATGAACAATGGGTTGCAGATGACATCAAAGAGAAGATTAAAAAATTCTTACAAGTGAATGAGAATACAGACACAACATATCATAATCTCTGGGACACTATGAAGGCAGTTCTAAGAGGAAAGTTCATTGCATTGAGTTCATTCCTCAAAAGAAGAAAAAGTCAACAAATAAATGACTTAAAATTACATATCAAAGCTCTAGAAAAAGAACAATCCAACACCAAAAGTGGTAGAATACAGGAAATAATTAAAATCAGAGCTGAAATTAAGGAAATTGAAACAAAATAAACAATTGAAAAAATTGACAAACCAAAAAGTTGGTTCTTTGAAAAAATAAATTTGACAGACCCTTAGCCAGGCTAACAAAGAGAAGGAGAGGGAAAAGTCAAATTACCTACATATGTGATGAAAAAGGAAATATCACAACAAATACTATGGAAATACAGGAAATAATTCAAAATTATTTTGAAAACTTGTACTCCAACAAAATACAAAACACCAAAGGCATTGACAAATTCCTACAGTTGTATGATCTGCCCAAACTAAAGCAGGATGATATACACAATTTGAACAGACCAATTTCAAGCAATGAAATAGAAGATGCCATCAGAAGCCTACCAACCAAGAAAAGCCCAGGACCAGATGGATACACAGCTGAGTTCTACAATACATTTAAATAAAAACTGATACCAATACTCTTCAATTTATTTCAGGAAATAGAAAAAGAGGGAGCACTTCCAAACTCATTCTATGAGGCCAATATCACCCTGATCCCCAAACCAGGCAAAAACACATAAAAAACAGAAAATTTCAGACCCATATCTTTTTTTGTTTTTTACAACTGAAAAAAATATACATATTTTTTAAATTTTATTTTTATAATTTTTAATATGTACAACTCATAGTGCATATATTTAGTATCTTTTTACATACAACTGTTTGTATACAAAGTATATTCGTACAATTCAGGTCTTCAATCATGCATTAAGGAAAATGATATCCGTCTCATTCAACCACCTTTTTTTTCTCCCCCTCCCTCCCCTCTTGCTCCTTCCCTTACCCTCCCTTCCCTTGACCATTCTAGTGTTCCTCTAATCCTCCTATATACCCCCATCCAACAATACTTTGAAATAGAATCCTTATATAAGAGAGAACATTTGGTACTTGGATTTTTGAGACTGACTAACGTCACTTAGCATTATGTCTTCCAACTTCATCCATTTACCTGCAAATGCCATTAATTTGTTTTCTTTCATTGATGAGTAAAATTCCATTGTGCGTATATACCACATTTTCTTAATCCACTCATTTACTGAGGGACATCTAGGTTGGTTCCACAACCTAGCTATTGTGAATTGCGCAGCTACAAACATTGAGATAGCTGTGTCCCTGTAATATGCTGTTTTTAAGTCCTTTGGGAATAGACCCAGGAGTGGGATGGCTGGGTCATAGGATGGTTCCATTCCCAGTTTTCCAAGAAATCTCCATACTGCTTTCCATAACGGTTGCACCATTTTGCAGTCCCACCAGCAATGTATGAGTGTGCCTTTTTCCCCACATCCTCTCCAACATTTATTGTTGCTTGTGTTCTTGATGGCTGCCATTCTGACTGGAGTGAAGTGAAATCTTAGAGTAGTTTTGATTTGCATTTCTCTAATTGCCAGCGATGTTGAACATTTTTTCATGTATTTGTTGATTAATCGTGTATCTTCTTCTGAGAGGTGTCTTCTCAATTCCTTAGCCCATTTATTGATTGGGTTATTTGTTTTTTTAGTGTAAAGTTTTTTGAGTTCTTTATATATTCTAGAGATTAGTGCTCTATCTGATGTGCATGTATTAAATATTTGTTCCCAATTAGTTGGCTCTCTATTCACCTAACTTGATTGTTTCTTTTGCTGAAAGGAGCTTTTTAGTTTAAAACTATCCCATTCATTAATTCTTGGTAGTAATTCTTGCGCTACAGGATTCTTATTAAGGAACTTGGGGCCTAATCCAACATGTTGGAAATTGGAGCTTACTTTTTCTTCTATTAGGTGTATTGTCTCTGGTCTAATTCCTAGTCCTTGATCCACTTTGAATTGAGTTTTGTGCGTGGTGAGAGATAAAGGTTTAATTTCATTTTGTTCCATATGGATTTCCAGTTTTCCCAGTACCATTTGTCGAAGAGGCTATCCTTTCTCCACTGTACATTTTTGGCACCTTTGTCTAATATAAGATAGCTGTAATTATATGTATTAGTCTCTGTATCCTCAATTCTGTACCATTGGTCCACCAGTCTGTTTTGGTGCCAATACCATGCTGTTTTTGTTACTATTGCTCTATAGTATAATTTAAAGTCCAGTATGGTGATGCCCCCTGCTTCACTTTTCTTGCTCAGGATTGCTTTGGCTATTCTGGGTCTCTTATTTTTCCAGATGAATTTCATGACTGCTATTTCTATTTCTTTGAAGAATGACATTGGGATTTTGATTGGAATTGCATTAAATCTGTATAATGCTTTTGGTAGTATGGACATTTTGACAATATTAATTCTACCTATCCAAGAGCAAGGTAGGTCTTTCCATCTTCTGAGTTCATCTATACTTTCTTTCTTTAGTGTTCTATAATTTTCGTTATAGAGGACTTTCACCTCTTTCGTTAGGTTGATTCCCAGGTATTTTATTTTTTTTGATGCTATTGCAAATGGGGTATTTTTCATCATTTCCCTTTCAGAGTCTTTGTCGCTGATGTACACAAATGCCTTTGACTTATGTGTATTGATTTTGTATCCTGCAACTTTGCCAAATTTGTTTACTAGTTGTAAAAGTTTTCTGGTAGAGTTTTTTTGGGTATTCTGGGTAGATTATCAAGTCATCAGCAAATAGTGCTAATTTGAGCTCTTCTTTTCCTATCTTGATCACTTTAATTTCTTTTGTCTGTCTAATTGCTCTGGCCAGAGTTTCCAGTACCATTTTAAGTAGCAGTGTTGAAAGGGGGCATCCCTGTCTTGTTCCAGTTCCTAGAGAGAATGCTTTCAATTTTTCTCCATTTAAGATAATGTTAGCTCGGGGCCTTGCATAAATAGCTTTTATAATGTTAAGATATGTTCCTGATATTCTTAGTTTTTCCAGTGTTTTGAACATAAAGGGATGTTGTATTTTGTCAAATGCTTTTTCTGCATCAATTGAGATGATCATATGATTTTTGTCTTTAAGTCTATTGATGTGATGTATTATGTTTATTGATTTCCGAATGCTGAACCAGCCTTGCATCCCTGGGATAAACCCCACTTGATTGTGGTGCACTATCTTTTTGATATGTTTTTGTATCTGATTTGCCAGGATTTTGTTGAGGATTTTTGCATCTATGTTCATTAAAGATATGGGCCTGAAGTTTTCTTTTTTGGATGTGTCTTTGCCTGACTTTGGAATTAATGTGATATTGGCCTCATAGAAAGAGTCTGGAAGAGCTCCCTCTTTTTCTATTTCTTGAAATAGTTTGAAGAGCATTGGTATTAGTTCTTCTTTGAAAGTCTTATAGGACTCGGCTGTAAACCCATCAGGTCCTGGACTTTTCCTTGTTGGTAGCTTTTTGATGACATCTTCTATTTCTTCGCTTGTAATTGATCTGTTTAAATTGTGTATAGCCTTCACATCCAGTTTAGGCAAATCATATGACTCTAGAAATCTGTCAATGCATTCAGTATTTTCTATTTTATTAGAGTACAAGTTTTCAAAGTAACTTCTAATTATATTCTGTATATCTGAGGTGTTTGTTGTGATATTCCCTTTTTCATCACGAATGTTAGTAATTTGAGTTTTTTCTCTTCTTCTTTTCATTAGCATCGCTAAGGGTCTGTCAATTTTGTTTATTTTTTCAAAGAACCAACTTTTAGTCTTGTCAATTCTTTGAATGGTTTCCTTAGTCTCAATTTCATTAATTTCTCCTCTGATTTTAATTATTTCCTGTCTTCTACTGCTCTTGGTGTTGGTCTGTTCTTCTTTTTCTAATGCTTTGAGGTGTGATGTTAAGTCATTTATTTGTTGTTTTTTTTTTTTCCTCTTAAGGAATGAACTCAGTGCAATGAATTTTCCTCTTACTACTGCCTTCATAGTGTCCCAGAGATTTCTATATGATGTATCTGTGTCCTCATTTACCTCTAGGAATTTTTTGATCTCCTGTTTGATGTCTTCTTCAACCCCTTGTTCATTCAGTAGCATGTTGTTTAGCTTCCATTTGATGGAGTAGTTTTTCTTATTCCTTGTTTTGTCGTTGATTTCCAATTTCATCCCTTTATGGTCCGATAGCATGCAGGGTAGTATCTCTATTTTTTTATATTTGCTGAGAGTTGCCTTGACATAATATATGGTCTATTTTGGAGAAGGAGCCATGTGCTGCTGAGAAAAATGTGTATTCGTTTACTGAGGGATGAAATATTCTATATATGTCCGTTAGGTCTAAATTGTTAATTGTTTTGAGGAGGCTTAAAGTTTCTTTGTTTAGCTTTTGTTTGGATGATCTATCCATTGGTGAGAGAGGTGTGTTGAAATTCCCTAGAATAAGTGTGTTGTGGTCTATTTTACTCTTGAACTTAAGAAGCGTTTGTTTGATGAATGTAGGTGCTCCATTATTTGGGGCATACAGATTTATGATTGTTATATCCTGTTGATGGATGGTTCCCTTAAGTAATAAGAAATATCCATCTTTGTTCCTTTTGATTAGTTTTGGTTTGAAGTCTACCTTATTTGATATGAGAATGGAAACCCCTGCTTGCTTCCGCCGGCCATGTGAGTGATGAGACTTTTCCCATCCTTTCACTTTCAGTCTGTTGATGTCTTTTTCTATGAAGTGTGTTTCTTGAAGACAGCAAATTGTTGGGTCATTTCTTTTAATCCATTCTGATAATCTGTGTCTTTTGATTGGCGAGTTTAGGCCATTAACATTCAGGGTTATTATTGAGATGTGATTTTTATTCCCATCCATTTTTATTTGAATTATGATCTTTAGCTTGATTTGGTTTCTCTTCTGGTTGGTATTTCCTTTAGTTTAATATCTCCCTTTGGTGATTTTCGTTATCATCTTTCTCTTCTTCTTCATGAAAAATTTTGCCCAGGATGCTCTGAAGTGCTGGCTTTCGAGTTGTGAAATCTTTTAACTTTTGCTTGTCGTGGAAGGTTTTTATTTCATCTTCGAATCTAAAGCTTAATTTTGCTGGATATAAGATTCTTGGTTGACATCCCTTTTCTTTCAGAGCTTGAAATATGCTATTCCAGGATCTTCTTGCTTTTAAGGTCTGGGTTGAAAAATCTGAACATAGTCTGATTGGTTTCCCCCTATATGTAATTTGCTTCCTTTCTCTTGTGGCTTTTAGTATTCTCTCCTTGCTCAGTGTATTAGGCATTTTCATTATAATGTGTCTTGGTGTGGATCTGTTGAGATTTTGTTTGTTTGGTGTTCGGTATGCCTCTTGAACTTGGTTTTCCCATTCATTCCTCAAGTTTGGAAAATTTTCTATAATTATTTCGTTAAATAGATTACTCATTCCTTTGGCTTGAAACTCTGCCCCTTCCTCTACGCCGATCACTCTTAAGTTTGGTCTTTTTATGCTGTCCCATAATTCTTGGATGTTATGTTCTTGATTTCTAAGAAGTTTTGCTGTATGGTCTAAAGTCTTCTCTAGGACATATATTTTGTCTTCATTGTCTGAGGTTCTTTCTTCCAAGTGGTCTATTCTGTTGGAGATGTTTTCAATTGAGCTTTTATTTTGGTTTATTGCTTCTTTCATTTCTGGAATTTCTGTTTGGATTCTCTTTAGAGCCTCTATTTCCCTATTGAAGTAATCTTTTACTACCTGTATTTGTTTTTGGAGTTCTTTGTCAAAATGATCTTTTGCCTCCTGTACCTGCTCCCTCATCTCATTTTTTAGTTCATTCTTAAGTTTCATAAACATTTGGTATATGTAATTTCTAAATTCCATCTCTGGCATTTGACCAACTGTGCTTGCCATGACATCTACCGATGAGGTATCTTGGTTTGTTTGTGTCATTTTCTTTCCTTGTTTTTTCATGTTGCTTGTGTGTCTATTCTTCCTGCACTGTGGGACCTTGACTATTTCAATTTTACTTTAAAGCCTTATGTTGTTCCTGTAGTACAATGCTATCAGATCACCTTATAATTCCTTTACACTTTTAAAACCTAACACTTTCTATTCAGAAAATCCAAGTTTGATCACAATGTACAGAATTGGTTAACCCAGATATTATTTCCAATTTACTCTGTACACTTCTGATAGGGTTTTATAGCTTCAAGTATTGGATACAGAGGTGTTATGTTTAGGAAGAAGGAAGTGTCTTGAATTGTTCTTTCTTGGAAAGTATAAAAAGAGATATCTATTGAAGTGGTTTAGTGGAAGTGGTTTTGTATCAGTAGACGATGGAAGAAAGAGAATGGAGTTGACAATTAGGTGGAAAGAGCAATTTATATATAAAGTAAGTTGGAAAAGAAAAAAAATGATAAAAGACTAGGAATTGGTGTAAGAGAGAGGAGAGAGAGAATCAAGGAAATAGAGAGTAAACTATATATAACACCACTTTGCTACCCAGTTCAATTGCGCCGGTTCTAGAAATCCCAAGTTCTGCATATAACTTGTTTTTGCCTCTGTTTAGTATGCACTGGCAGGATGTAAACATGAAAGATGAAGGAGGAAGAAAAGATACAAGAGTGAGAAGGAAGAAAAGAAGGAAAGAAAAAAGGAGCGGAAGCAAACAAACACACTAACAATCAATGCAGAAGGAAAAAAAAAGGAGAACAAAACAAAGCCAAAAAAAGAAAAAGAAAAATAAACAAACAAACAAACAAACAAACAAAAAACCTCCCTGCAATCCAACAAAACAAGCAAACCAACAAAAAGAAAAGGAAAAAAAAAAAAGTCAAACTCCAAGTCTCAGACAAAATGGGCCCTGGGAAGCCCCTCTCTTTTTTTTTCCTTTCCAGTTCAAACCAATTGTTATTGGATCATGTCTAGACAGTCTATGATCCTGTTAGTGAAATCAAGGCTGCATCTTAGGCCAGTGGCTGTACGGTTCAGTGAAGGAGTGGCCCAGGGGGGTTGTGTGTGTCAGCAGATGAATGGCACCAGGAAGGGGACCCTCCAGAAGGCACCCCCCTCCCCAAGCCCACCCACAGTTGCAGCTTCTTCTGGCCGCTGCGCTAGCCTCAGAAACGCCTTCCCCTGCTGACCACCCGAGCCTCACCCAATTGTGCGTTGTCTTCAGAGAGCTGGAGCGTCCCTGGATGGCTGCAGCCGTCGCTCTCCATCTCCTCCCCTTTGTCTGGGTCAGCCACTGCAGCTTTCAAAGATGGCGGTGATCTCCTTCCAGTCAACAGCAGCTCCGCAGAGTCCTGTATCCTCGCTGATCGATTTCAAAGCCGTTGGGTTGATGTCTCCCTGCCGAAGTGGCACCGGGAAGCCACAACTGTGACTGTGGTGCAGACAGCACTGCTTCGGACTGTGGCCCGCTCCACTCTGCCCCTGCTTGCTGATCGCTGATCTCTGCGCCGCTCTGTCCAGGGCCCTACTACTGAGGGTCGCGTCCGGCGGAGTGTGGATTTGAACTGGTGTTGTCGACCCTCGGTCTCCCGTGGTTCCCCAGCACCAATTCCGCCGGCTGTTATCGCTGGTTTTTATCGCCGGTTTCACGCTGGTGTGCCGTGAGTTTGGCTGTGGTTGCAGTCGCAGCGCGGTCTCCCCACACTGACTTTGTTTCGCACAGCCTGTGCACCACCCAGGCGGTTTTGCAGGAGCCTCGCGGCTCCAGCCGCTGCAGACAGCTTGTCTCTTTCTCTCTCTGGTAGTGGTAATCAAACCACCCAGGAGATCGGTATTTTCAGCCTATATATATATGATGAAAGGCAGTTTATCTGCTTTGTTGGATTCTTTCCACGGAGCTGCCCTGAAGTGTGGCTTCCTCTAATCCGCCATCTTGGATCCCCCCATATCTTTAATGAACATAGATGCAAAAATTCTCAATAAAATTCTGGCAAAACGGATACAAAAACATATCAAAAATATAATACACCACGATCAAGTGGGGCTCATTCCAAGGATGGAAGGATGGTTCAACATACAAAAATCAATAAATGTAATTCATCACATCAATAGACTCAAAGATAAGATCCATAAGATTATCTCAATAGATGCTGAAAAAGCATTTGACAAAATACAGCACTCCATCATGTTCAATACACTAGAAAAACTAGGGATAACAGGAACATATCTCAACATTGTAAAATGTTGCTGCCTGAAGCGAATGCCGTCTTGGAGCAACGACGCCATGGGAGAAAATTCGGAGGCAGGATGAAAATGAAAAGAGGTCTTTTATTCTTCTTCTCTCTCCGGCTCCAGTAACCTCTCCAACTCCAACCGCTCTAACTCCGACCACCAACTTCAACCACCTTCAATCACCCCACGCACTCTAACTAACCTCACCCGGTTATATACATTTTGCCTTAACAAGGACAAGTGCTTACAGCTCGAGCTTACAGGTGCATCACACAGTGTTCACGGGCATACAAAGATTATTTGATAAATGTATGAATATCAGGTGGAAGTGAACATCTTTTATGGCTCTCAGCTAACCACAATCTTAGCTATCTCCTTAATTAGGGCTCCCTCAGTAAAAGCTATATATGCTAATCCCCAGGCCAACATTATTCTACATGGAGAAAAATTGAAAGCATTCTCCCTAAAAACTGGAACAAGAGAGGGATGCCCTCTTTCAACAGTTCTATTTAACATAGTAATTGAAATGCTGGCCAGAGCAATAAGACAGATGAAAGAAATTAAAGGGATACAGATAGGTAAAGTTGAACTCAAATTATTATTTGCTGATGATATGATTTTATACCTAGAAGATCCAAAAAATTCAACCAGAAAATTTCTAGAACTTATAAATGAATTCAGCAAAGTAGCAGGATACAAAATCAACACCCATAAATCTAAGGCATTTCTATATATCAGTGACAAATCCTCTGAAAGGGAAATGAGGAAAACTACCCCTTTTACAATAGCATCAAAAAATAAAATAAAATACTTGGGAATCAACAACCAAAGTCGTTAAAGACCTCTATAATGAAAACTATAGAACACTAAAGAAAGAAATTATGGAAGACCTAAGAAGATGGAAAGATCTACCCTGTTCTTGTATAGGCAGAACTAATATTGTCAAAAATGACCATCCTACCAAAAGCACTATACATATTTAATGCAATCCCAATGACATTCCTCATAGAAATAGAAAAAGCAGTCATGAAATTCATCTGGAAAAATAAGAGACCCAGAATAGCTAAAGCAATCCTTAGCAAGAGTAGTGAATCAGGTGGCATCACTATACCAGACCTTAAATTATACTACAGAGCAATAGTAACAAAAACAGCATGGTATTGGCACCAAAATAGGCTGGTAGACCAATGGTACAGAATAGAGGACACAGAGACTAACACATATAATTTCAGTTATCTTGTATTAGACAAAGGTGCCAAAAATGTACAGTGGAGAAAGGATAGCCTCTTCAACAAATGGTGCTGGGAAACTGGAAATCCATATGCAACAAAATGAAATTAAACCTTTATCTCTCAACATGCACAAAATTCAACTCAAAGTGGATCAAGAATCTAGGAATTAGACTAGAGACACTACACCTAATAGAAGAAAAAGTAAGCTCTAATCTTCAACATGTTGGATTAGGCCCCAAGTTCCTTAATAAGACTCCTGTAGCACAAGAATTAATATGAAGAATCAATAAATGGGATAGATTCAAATTACAAAGCTTCTTCTCAGCAAAAAGAAACAATCAGTGAGATGAATAGAGAGCCTACTAATTTGGAACAAATCTTTACAACATGCACGTCAGATAGAGCACTAATCTCTAGAATATATAAAGAACTGAAAAATCTTAACACCAAAAAAACAAATAACCCAATCAATAAATGGGCCAAGGAATTGAACAGACACTTCTCAGAAGAAGATATACAATCAATCAACAAACACTTGAAAAAATGTTCAACAGCTCTGGCAATTAGAGAAATGCAAATCAAAATCACTCTAAGATTTCATCTCATACCAGTCAGAATGGCAGCTATTAAGAACACAAACAACAATAAATGTTGGCAAGGATGTGGAGAAAAAGGAACGCTCATACATTGTTGGTGGGACTGCAAAATGGTGCAGCCAATATGGAAAGCAGTATGGAGATTCCTTGGAAAACTTGGAATGGAACCACCTTATGACCCAGCTATCCCACTCCTCGGTCTATACCGAAAGGACTTAAAAACAGCATACTACAGGGACACAGTCACATCAATGTTTATAGCAGGACAATTCACAGTAGGTAAACTGTGGAACCAACCTAGATGCCCTTCAGTAGATGAATGGATAAAGAAAATGTGGTATATATACACAATGGAGTATTACTCAGCAATAAGAGAGAATAAAATCATGACATTCGTAGGTAAATGGATGAAATTAGAGAATATAATGCTAAGTGAAGTTAGCCAATCCCAAAAAGCCAAATGCCAAATGTTTTTCTGATATAAGGAGGCCGATTCACAGTGGGTTTGGGATGGGGAGCATAGGAAGATTAGAGGAACACTAGAATGGCCAATGGGGAGGGAGAGGATGGGAGGGAACAAAAGGGTGAAGAAAAAAAAAGACGGTAGAATGAGATGGATATCATTACCCTAAGTGCATGTATGAAGTCATGAATGGTGTGAATATACTTTGCATACAACCAGAGATAAGTAAAAATGTGCTCTACGAGTATGATATGAAATGTAATACATTCTGCTCTCATTTCTAACAACTTAGAATAAAAAATAAATTTGAAAAATAAATAAATAAAAATAAATAAATACTGGGGTGCCCCAAGGAATCAAACGTGTTCAGAAGTAGCTCAGCAAGGCAAACTTTACTTCTGCAGAGGGGAGTGCTACCAAAGTCTAGTAAGCAAGCACACATGGGTGGGCAGTCCATCTGCTTTTATTCCTAATACAGCACTGCCCTTATTCTGAATGGAGGACCTTGGGATTCCAATCTAAAAGATTGGCTAATTTTAAAATTGGGGAAGGCAAAGGGAAGGACTGTAGTTAAAATGGCTGATTAGGTCCAGTTTGGGAAGCTCAATATAGCTATAATTGGATCTTACATCCTAATTAAGGCTAAATAATATATTATGAAAATGGCCCATCAGACTTTCTGTTTCTCACAGGTGGTAGGTGTCTGCATTATCTGCTTTCCTCCAGTTGATTCTGGTACTCATGCATATTTGGAAAGCACTGTTGTGGATTTGCAGTAAAAGGCCTACTAAACTTTTTAATCATTTGATGTCTAATTCCATTAATGGTTGCTGCTGCTACTCAGATTTATATATCTGTGTTATATATGTGTTCTTCTCTCAAAGTGGTAGCACTTTTTAAATTTAATCAAGAGTTATTCTGTTATTTATGTATATGGCTCTAAAAATCTAGGTTCTCGGAGCTGTTATTTATTTTGGGAAAACTGCCAATAGGGAAAGAAATCAATAAGCAGGGCAATTTCATACAAGATTTGTGCTTTGAAGTAAATAAACATTTAGGGTAGAAAACAACTGGGACAGGGATTATGACAGATGGGGTTGTCAGTGAAGTTCCTTTTCAGATAGTAACATTCAAGCTGTGTCCTAAATGCGCAGAGGAAAGCCAGGCATGGACAGGCCAGTCTGTCAGGTTCCTGTGTTTTGCATGGACACCAGCTGATCCAGAAGCAGAGTAAAAGCTCAGTGGCTGGATCCTGTTGGACACTGTGCAGACTGTTGGGAGGTGAGGTGGAGAGGGCAGATGGAGAGTTTTGGGCTGTGTGAGGAGTTTAGATTATATTCTGAGTGAGGAGGGTTAGAGTGGGTATGGGTATGACATGATCTGGTTCTTTTTCTCAGGTGAGTCTGGATTCTCTGAATGGATTGGAAAGGGACAAGTCTCTAGTAGTGAGAGTCATTTGGAGAATATTGCCCAAGGTCATGGGATGGATGAGGGTAGTCAGGAGGTGTGTTACTGCAGTATGCAGAGGGAGGGGTTTGCCTGGACAGGGCATATCTGAAGGTAGGGCAAGAGGGACCTGCAGTGGATGTGCATTTGGGGTGTGGTAGAGATGAGAAAGAATCAAAGACCCCTGAGTTTGTTTGGTCATGTGGAGACATGGATGGTGGTGTTCTGCTCTTTCTTACTTCTTTTCTTTTATTGGTCCTGGGTATTTAACTCATAGGTACTTTAGCACTGAATCACATTCCCAGCCCTTTTTCTTTATTTTTTTTATTTTGAGACAGGATTTCACTAAGTTGCTGAGCTGGCCTTAAACTTGTAATCCTCCTGCCTCAGACTCACAAATCACTGGGATTACAGTTGTGTGCCATCCTTCCTGGTTGGTGGTGCTATATTCTGAGATAAGTTGCTCCACATTCTCAGGATAGTTAGTTTGGTTATCCAATATTAGTTGTAATAAAAATTTAGTTATATATTGCATAAATGTATTTATAAGATTCAGTTTAAGTATGTTGCCCCTGATTAAAGATAAATAAGAACACCCAAATCATCAAAACTATAAAAATCTCAACTTAGAAACATTTATACAACAGCTCAGGATATTGGTCATTTACTTTGTACCTAACAATCTTCTAAGGGTTTTCAGGTATTACTTCAAGTAATTCTCAAAGTAGCAATCTATGAGTTAAGGACAAATGTTTCCCCACTTTTCCAAAGAGGAAACTGAGGTACAGACCCAAGATCACAGAGACAGATGTCCCAATATCTTTGCAGTAGATTTTTTAATATAATGGTGTTCTTAATTTAGCTCACAGTTGTGGAAGTTAAAGGCATGAAACTTCTAGAAAATCAGAACTGGTGAGGGTCCCATGGAAGATGGCAGTGGCACGAGCATGTGCAAGAGCAAAATTACACCTGGAACAAGGAAGCATAGACAGCTGGGTGGGCCAGGCTTGCTCCTCTTATAGTAACTTTCTCCCAAGGACTCAAGGAGATGCATGTTTGAGGAGACAGAATTAAACCATGGCAGTTGGTGGAGGGCTGAGACTCGACATAGGAAGAGTATTTGGTGGCCCCTTAAAGATCTGAGCCTTGGAATGGACTTCCTCAATAAGACTCCTAAAGCACAAGAAGTAAAATCAAGGATCAACAAATGGGATGACATCAAATTTAAAAGCTTCTTCATAGCAAAGAAAACAATCAAGAACGTGGACAGAGAACCTACAGAATGGGAGAAAATCTTTATCACTTGCACCTCGGATAGAACATTAATCTCCAGGATATACAAAGAACTAAAAACTTAACACACACACACACACACACACACACACACACACACACACACACCCAAATAACCCAATCAAATAAATGGACAAAGGAACTGAACATGAACTTCACAGAAGAAGAAATATGAATGGTCAACAAATACATGAAAAAATGTTCAACATCTCTTGCAATTAGAGAAATGCAAATTAAAACTACACTGAGATTCCATCTCACTCAAGTCAGAATGGCAAATATCAAGAACAAAATGAACAATGAATGTTGGTGAGGATGTTAGGAAAAAGTTTCACTCATACATTGCTGGTGGAATTGCAAATTTGTCAACCACTCTGGAAAGCAATATGGAGATTCCTTAGAAAAGTTGGAATGGAAGCACCATTTGACCCAGTTATCTCATCCCTCAGTTTATACCCAAAGGATTTAAAAATCATCATACTACAGTGACATAGCCACATCAATGTTATAGAAGCTCAATTCACAATAGTGAAGCTTTGGAGCCAATCTAGGTGCACTTCAACAGATGAATGAATAAAGAAAATGTGGTATATATACATAATGGAATATTACTCAGTCATAAAGAAGAACAAAATGATGGCATTTGCCAGTAAATGGATAGAAATGGAGACTATCATGCTAAGTGAAATAAGCCAGTTCCAAAAAACCAAAGGCCAGATATTCTCTCTGATGTGTGGATGTTAACCCATAATAAAGTAGGGCGGGGAGAGGAAGAATAGAAGTCCATTGGATCAGACAAAGGGGAATGAAGGGAAGGGAGGGGAGGGAAATAGGAATGACTGTATAATTAATTGTACATAACTTTCTATTGTGTGTGTAAACATACATACCTTAGCTTGAAGAGCAACAAGACAGGAATAGTTAAGATGTCACCAAGACACAGAAAGAGAAGAGTTGTGGACCTGTTGTAAGACCCACCCCTGAAAAGCAGAAGAGAAAAGTGCTCCTAAAGTGGCTGCTTACTAACAGTGTTAGATGGCCGGAGCTTTCTGGGAAACTGAGGCTGTGCAAAGACCCCACTTAAAAACCCAATTATTGCAATCAAGTCAGAAAGATTTCATGCATGTCACTCACAGTAACAGGGAAGAGTTTATTAGAAGGAAAAGGGGCCACTCATAAGTGTGAGAGACACTCTCATGCTTCCTGTGAGAGAAGAGATGGACAGCATGCCTCTCCTGAACTCCATTTTTCTTTAATATTTTTTAGTTGTAGGTGGACAAAATACCTTTATTTTATTCATGTGGTGCTGAGGATCAAACCCAGGGCCTCACACATGTGAGATGAGCACTTTACCTCTGAGCCACAGCAACAGCCCCTAAACTCCAGTTTTACTGGGGATCCCAGAAAAGTTTCCAAAGAGCCCCATCCAGGTTTACCTCTTGACTTTTGACTAACAGCAGGATGACTTCAGACATTCAATTCCCACTGCCATGACAACTGTAGGTCATTTTGGCCCATGCTGACTGGTTCTAATTGGATATTTATTTATTTATTTATTTATTTGGTACCAGGGATTGAACTCAGGGGCACTCGACCACTGGGCCACATCCCCAGCCCTTTTTTTAATTTTATTTAGAGACAGGGTCTCACTGAGTTGCTCAGTGCCTCACCATTGCTGAGGCTGGCTTTGAACTCGCGATCCTCCTGCCTCAGCCTCCCAAGTGCTGGGATTACAGGTGTGAGTCACTGCGCCCAGCTTCTAATTGGATTCTTAACCATAATTTTTTACAGACTTTATGGTTAGGAGGAATTATCCTTATCTACCTGAGTTCCCAGGATCTGGTCTAATAAAATTGTCACAAAATTCTCCCCCTTGAGGGTAACTTGGGTTCCTCTTATCAACTTTATTTTGGGTCTGCATTTCTCCTGCAGGTAACAAGTAGTTTGATGTGGAATATGACATATCCTGTCCACTTAAGCCAGGCAGGGCTGCAGGTGTTGCTTCTTGGAAAAGAAAGCATATGGGGTCAACACAGTAGGCCCATTTCATAAATTATTCCCTTAACTTTGTGTTCCCATCATTCACATATGTCTGTCACCTATCTCCGAGGCTTGAAGGGAGAGACCTGTGCTCTGGGGTCCCTGGTTCTCGTTACAATGTCAGCAATCATGTAAGTCATTCTTTGCACATAGCAGGAGTGGGTGTGGAGAGAGTTTAGATGTGTTTTAGTCATGGATATTCCTCCAAATGGAAGAAAATATCAAGAATGCTGAATCAGAATTCCTCAGGGTAAACTATTGTATGGTTGAATTGAATAGGAATCTGCCTAATAAATGTCTATATTATTATAGACCTGCCTCTTTGAAATAACTCAAACGGCATTTTTGGTGTTCCTGGATAATTCCAACCCATAGCTGTGGACACCCTCTGAGTTTTCTGCCACAGCTGGTTAATTGCATGGGATGGTATGTGAGATTTGCATGTTCCCCTCAGAAAGACAGCCCAACTCCAAGAGCCTTAGGACACATCCATACCTTGGTCTCCATTGAAAGGAAAGTGGCACAAGACTAATCACACACACACACACACACACACCCCTGGAATAAGCAGTGGGTTTATTGTCAGGAGCCTGAGAAGGCTGCTGTGCACAAAGAGAGGGACAGCAGCAGCAAGGAGGGAGAGCAGCAGCAACTCTCCCTTGAATGTTACCTTTTATAGGCCAGAATCATGACCATGCTCCTGGGGCAGGTTTAGTCTTGACTGACATAGTAATCATCCCCTGATCTTGTGGAAGGCAAGTTTGTTTCTTGGGAACAGAGTCAGGCAGTTTTCCTATCTCTCAGAGGGGGAACAGGGAAACTGGCATGTCCCTTTATCTTCTCAAGGAGAGAACAGGGAAACCAGTATGTCCCCATCTCAGGGGCCAGGAAGTTGTCTCCTATCTCTCAATGAGAGAACAGGGAGAGACCAGCACATCTCCAGGCTGATAGGTTTTATCATGGGATAGTTTCTATTTCTTGGGAATAAGAACAGTATTCATAAAGTGGGGGTGGGGGAAATGAAGATGGCTTCAATTATGCTAACATCTGTGAACTGATGATACTACTCTAAGGTCATTTTAAAAGCCAATATAATTATTGGTAACAAGGACATGCCTTGTTCCAACACCCTGGGAAGAGCACTTCTAATGCCTGCATCCCCTCCCAGGGTGTCTACTTAGTATGTTTTCTGGGTCACCCTGAAGTGTGAAGGTGTTTTGCTTTAAAGGAGAGAAAAGGGGACAGAGGGAAAGATAACATGGGAAGCATTTCCTGAGTATAGGAACAGCCCGTGCATTGCTGTTGCCATAGAAATCTGACATCATTAAGGTGACTATGATGACATTCTAAAGGAAACCAACTTGCTCTGCTTAGAGAGCAGGCCCCACTTCCAGGTGTCTGGACTCAGTGGAATATATGGATGTCGCATTTTGGAGTCTGAGCCTCTCCAAGGGGTGAGGAGACAAAGGGATCCCAGACCCAAGTGTCCTCTTTTCCACTCTGGGATTTGTGCTTTACTGACTGAAGAGGAAGAGAGATGTGGGAACCTCCTGGCCCTAGGCAGCATGATGTTCTGCTCCTGGGTGTCCTGGACGTACTTTCCATGTAAAGAGGTGCATAAAAACATATAACATCCTTCTGTGTCCCAACTTCTCTGTAAAATGGCGGCAACAGTGCTCTCCCACAGCATTGCTGGGACCTTCAGTTATAACACACTTGCAAGCCCATAGCCCTGTGGTTATTGTGGGATCACAAATGCTTACTTCAGTGACTAGCACACTTCCACACATATATTTATTCCAATAAAGCACAGTAATATCTGGAATTTATCTTCCCGGATCATTCTTCATCTGGTGATTGAGCTCATATCCCGTGTCTGAAGAAGTTTCTGAGAATGTGGGTCATGATGGCTGCTAAAGCTTCTACTCCAGATCTGAAGGACTTCAGTGCTGACATTTCTATCTTGGTAAGACATAAGGCCTAGCTCAGGTGATTTCATAGTTCTGAACAAGCAAATATTGTGGAATCACACACATGAAGTTGCTTAGTCTTCCTTAGTAATTTAAGATTGTAACAAGGATTTTTCCTTGGTAACCAGTTTTATTCATTCTAGAGTGAGTTTTTTTAAAAAGCCACCAATTATTCAAGTTTTATATCAGTAAGTCAGTTATAGGAATTTAAAATGTTAAAATATGGATTGCCTATGCATTTGCTTTATTTTAGTGATAATCCACAATGTCCTTTATATTAACCAGATACTTTTAAATATTATTAGGAGTATATTCCCAGGATATCTTATTCAGTTCTGTGTTTCCCACCCATCCTCACCTCACCATACCTGTCCCAGGCAACCACTGTTCTACTGTCAATAAATCAGTTGTTTTTCCTATACTTCTCTATAAATGGAATCATGCAGGTAGTCTGTTGGGGTGGGTAGAAGGAGGTATTGATTGTTTCATTCAACAAAATTTTAAAATTAGTTTTTGAATTATCTTTTTAGTCATGAATAGATAAACAGATACATAATTTGTGAGCCCATGGGGAACTCTTAAATAATATATACTATCAGCTATAAACAAAATTGTGTTTAGGAAATATGGAGTTTACTAACTCATTTGTGATATCCAAATATCCATTTAATATATTGCAAAGAAGAATACCTTCATACTTACCTTCAGTATTAGGATTTTAATAAATATTTAACAAATGAATATAACCAAATAAGAATAATAAATAAATAAAAATACTAAAGAGGGGCTGGGGCTATAGCTCAGAGATAGAGTGCTTGCCTAGAATGTGTGAGGCACTGGGTTCGTTCCTCAGCACCACATAAAATAAATAAATAAAATAAAGGCATTGTGTCCATCTACAACTAAAAATATATTTTAAAAAAGGAATGCTAAAGACTAAATGTTTGTGTCTTCCAAATTTATATGTTGAACCCCTAGTCCCCAAGGTGATGATTTTTGGTGAGTGGGACCTTTGGGATGTCATTAGGGTAATTAGTTGAGGACATAAGTGTAGACTCCCTTAATGCATTAGTACTTTATTAACACACTCATCAGGGAGAGAAATCTCTTTTGGTCTGTCTCCACCATAGGAAGGTATAGCAAAAAGGGACTGTCTACAAACCTGGAAGATGGCCCTCCTCAGACCAACTCTGGCACCTTGATGTCAGATGTCTCAGCCTCTATCACTAGAAAAGTTTTTTCTTGTTTAAGCACACCAGTTAATGGTATTATCTTATAGGAGCTTTAACTGACTAAACCATGGGACAATAAAATATTACTATTTTTCCAGTTGTAAAGCAAGCTTTTGGCTTTGGTTATGATTAAAACAAAACAAAACAGGGCTGGAGTTGTTGCTCAGTGGTAGAGCACTTGCCTAGCACATGTGCGGCCCAGGTTCAATCCTCAGTACCACGTAAAAATAAACGCATTGTGTATAACTAAAGCAAATAAATATTTAAAAGAAAACAACAACAAAAAACCAACCATACAAATGGGTTATGTTGTAGACCTCTTGTTTTATACCAACACAGTTAACTCTAGAGATAGAAATGTTACTAGAAAAATAATAATCACATGGATATATTTAATTTCAATAACTTATAGTCATTTCATGTAACATATCTTTTTTTTTTTTTTTTTGGTAGTGTGATTTGAACACAAGGTACTTAATCAGAGAGCCACATCCCCAGCCCATTTTTAATTTTGAGGCTTCCTAGGTTGCTTAGGGCCTCCTTAAGTTGGTAAGGCTTGCTTTGAACTTGCAATCCTCCTGCCTCAGCCTCCTAAGCCACCGATATTGCAAACATATGCCACCATGCCCATGGCCAACTTTAGATGTAATATCTTGAATATGTAGGAGCTAATGCAAGTATTTTTACACTATTTAACTGAAGAAGTTAATAGATTTTTTTATATCAATGTAATGTTAATAATGTGCAGCACAGATCTTTACTAACTACTAAAGACTTTTTGAGAATCTTTTTGACTAGTATTCACAAGAAACCTATTTTACATTTTCACTTAGTATATATATGCATGTTTATATGAAACCAAAGAACAATACTTGACTACCTGTGCCTCAGTATATATATTATTCCGTTTATCTTTAATCCCATGTTTCCTTCAAATATGATGATGAGGACTTGCTAAATTGATTTTATAACCTAATAGTGTGTTGCAGCTGGCTATGTGAAGACACCTCTAGGCTAATCTTCAAGACACAGCTCAAGTTCAGACACTGCTAGTTGAAGGAGCCTGCCTTCCTGTATGTGCATGGGTGACTGATAGTCTAGGTGCTCCTCCTCAGGGTCACTACTGGCCATTCAGTAATGGTATGCTTCTCTTAGTAAACATGAACACCTACCTTTTTGATCCTGTTGCCTTCACTTTCTAATCACAAATAACTCTTTTCAACTTAAAGTCTTCATAGTGCTAGAAGATTTACCCTGTCTTTCACAACCTCCTAGCCTTAGATTCTGGGTTGAGAAATCTGCTGAGATCTGAATTGGTTTCCCCCAATATGTAATCTGATACTTTTCTCTTGCGGTTTTTAAAATTTTATTCTTATTCCGTATGCTAGGCATTTTCACATTATAATGTGCTTTGGTGTGGATCTGTTGTAGTTTTGTATATTTGATGTTCTGTAAGTCTCTTGTATTTGATTTTCCAATTCATTCTTCAGGTTTGGGAAATTTTCTGATAGTACTTCATTGAAAAGATTGTGAATTCCTTTGGTTTGAATCTCTGTGCCTTCCTCTGTTCCAATCAATCTTAAATTTGGTCTTTCATACTATCCCATAATTCTTGGAGGTTCTCTTCATGGTTTCTTAACATTTTCACTGTGTGGTCAACTTTATTTTCAAGATTATGTATTTTGTCTTCATTGTCTGAGGTTCTGTCTTCCAAGTGATCTAGTCTGTTGGTGAGGCTTTATATTGAATTTTTAATTTGGTTTCCTGTTTCCTTCAATCAAGGATTTCTGTGGTTTTTTTTTCAGAATTTCTATCTCTCTCTTGAAGTAATCTTTTGTTACCTGTATTTGTTCTCTCATCTCTTTTTATTACAGTGATAATTTGTTGCCTGTATTTCTCTTTTATATCATTCTTTACTTCTCAGATAATTTTAATTATGTACATTCTGAACTACTTCTCTGATATTTCTTCTACTGTCCTGTCAATGGATTCTATTATTGTATCATCTTGGTTTGTTTGGTCACTTTCTTCCCTTGGATTTTCATGCTTTTCTCTAGCAATAGGGATCTGAGGTGTTACAGTTTCTACCCTATAATCTTATAATGTCCCTGCAGATTTCTGATGTCTCACCTTTAAGGGGGAGATCAATATTAACAGCACCCAATGCAAACAATACACAGCCTTAAACCAAATAGTTCCTGTTTAGATGATTACAGTTCTGTCACAATAAACAGAAATGATGTATACAATTGTTATCTGCAATATAAAGAGTAGGTTTGCAAAAGGGTCTACAGTTTCTACTGGTGGACAAAGAAGCAGGGGTGGGGTGTGGGTGTAATATTTATGAGGTGAGAATATATAAGTATTGGATCATAGGAAAGGTGAAAGAGGATTTTTTTTTTTGACACAGGATCTAAGTTGTTGAGACTGACCTCAAACTTGAAATCATCCTTTCTGAGCCTCTCAAGTCACTGAGATTACAGGGCTGTGCCTCAGTGATAGACTCTATAGTGAATTTTATTAAAGAAGCCAGGAATTTATCAAGTGTAGTTAAAATGTCAAGTACAAGAATTCAGTATTTTTAAAAATAATACCATTTATTTGCTTTATTATAATCATACACAGCTATGGTCCTTAAAGTAACCAGATAGACCTAAATATTATTCTCATTATTTCCCAGGACATAACATTTCAGTTCTATATTACCTAGCTTTTACAAACCCACCTAATGCCTTGTCCAAAGCACAGCACTTCTATTTCTATAAATTAGATTTCATGTATAAAATATTATTAAATTGAAATCATGGAGGTGTTTTTGTTTGTTTGTTTGTTTGTTTGTTTTGATTTGGCTTTTGTTTGTTTTTTGATTTGGCTTCTTTCATTCGCCCTGTTTATTTTTAGATTTATCCATTTTGTTGTATTTGTAAGTGGTTCATTCTCTTTTTATGTATTCTAGCTTTTATTTTCCTTTTTTTTTCTGTTTGTGAGGTTAAACTCAGGATCATGTACTTTTTATACAAGTGCCCCACCCCTGAGTACACTGCCAACCCACTTCATTTGTTTCTTATTGCCTAATAGTATTCCAAAATATGGCTATACAACAATGTGTTTTATAATTTCACCTGTTATTGGATATTTACTTTGTTTCCAATTTGGGGCTTTTAAAAAATTGTACTGAGGATTTAATCCAAGGATGTTTTATCCTGTCCCTTTTCATTTTCTGAGGCACTCATTAAATTGCTTAGGCTGGCCTCTAACTCGAGATCCTCCTGTGTTTGCCTCCTGAGCTGCTAGTATTATAGGCATATGCCACCACGCCCAGCTCAATTTGGGACTCTTGTAAATAAAGCTACTATCAGCATTTCTGAATAAGTCTTTTCATGGAAATATGCTTTTTTTCCCCTTAAGGTAAATATTTGGATATATGTGACTGGATAAGATCTTAGATATGGGGCTGGAGTTGTACCTCAGTGCTAGAGCATATGCCTAGCACATGTGAAGTATTGGTTTCAATCCTTAGTGCTACATAAAAATAAATAAATAAAATAAAGGTATTGTGTCCATCTACAACCAAAATTTTTTTTAAATTAGATGTAAGATTGGCATGGTAAGAAACTGCCAAACTGCAGTGGTTGTACCCTTTTCCGTGGCCACCAGTAGTGTCTGAGAGTTGCATCCTCCACAATCCTATCAGTGCTTGGTATGGTCAGTCTTTTTTAATTTTTCCATCCTCATGGGAATGTACTAGTATCTTATTGAAGTTTTCTCTTCCCCTTTCCTAATGATTAATGATGTTGAGCATCTTTCTGCATAATTGACATTCATCTATCTTTTGCCTGCCTCTCTCGTGGGGTATCTTACTTTCTTCTTATTAACTTGTGGGATTTTTTGTATTCTAGATACAAATCCTTTATTATATATATGCTTTTCAAACATTTTCTGGCAACCAGGTGTTTGTCTTATTATTTTTTCAATCATGAATTTGGAGGAGCTGAAGTTTTTCACTTTGAGGAATTCTAATTTGTTGAGTTTTCAATTATGGATTGTTGTTTTGGTATCTTATGTATGAAATTGTCACTAATCCAGAATCACATGGATTCTTTCCTAGAAGTTTTAAAAGTTTTATATTTGTGTTTATATTTATCATCCATTTTGAATTGACTTTTGTATGTATTATATATATATATATGGGTCATAATTTATATTTATACATATGGATATGCACTTGTCCCAGTAACATTTTGGGGGTGGATTAGAATTTACAAAAATATATTTTACAGCTTGAGTTAGTACCATCATACAGGTCTTGCCCTTGAAAAAAATAATACCTTTCTACCCAGTTTCCTGTGATTCCAGGAAAATACCACATGGAGGGGATTTCTGCTCAGTTTGTTCACAACTTGGCTACCATCACTACTTCCTTCAGGTTTTTGCACATTTTAAAAATTGAGAGAAGATTCATATGACATGAAATTCAACATTTTACAAATTTAAAGTGTATGGTTAAGTGGTTTTTAGTATAGTCACAATTGTGTACAACCATCATTACCATCTAAATTTGTTATGCTTTATGGGCCAGGATGTGGTCTATTTCAGTGAATGTTCCATGTGAGCTTGAGAAGAATGTATACTCTGCTATTTGTTTGATGAATTATAGGTGTTCCTCAATTTACAATGGGATCAGGTCCCAGTAATTCCTTCATAAGTTGAAAATATCAGAAGTAAAAAGTGGAATTAAAAAAGCTAACTTACTGAATATCATAAGTTCTTTTAGGTACTTTTTTTTTTTTTTAGTACTAACAATTGAACCCAGGGGTACTTAATCCTGAGGTACCACCCCAGTCCCTTTTATGTTGTATTTTGAGACAAAGTGTCACTAGGTTGCTAAGGCTGCTCTGGAACTTGCGATCCTCCTGCCTCAGTCCTCTTAGTTACTGGGAATACAGGTGTGTGCCACCACGCCCTGCTTTGTGTAGCTATCTTAAATGTATGCTGAACAACTATGTTAGTCTTCAATTCAGCAAAACCATCTAATATAAAACCTTTTTATTATAAGGTATTAAATATCTCATGTAATTTACTGAATACTGTGCTAAAGGTGAAAAAATACCATAATGATTGCTTGTATGGATATAAGCACTTTTGGACCATAAGATAGTCAATTCAGAGGTCAAACCGCTGTAAGTTAGGAACCATCTGTATTCTACATGTAGATGTCAATGATATCCAATCAATTGATGATGCTGTTGAATTCTACTATGTCTTTCCTGATTTTATACCTATTAGGTCTGTCCATTTCTTGTTTTAAATTTTTTTTTTTTTACAGTTGTAGATGGACATCATGCCTTTATTTTATTTGTTTATTTTTTATGTAGTGCTAAGTATCGAACCCAGTGCCTCAAATGTGCTAAGCAAGCACTCTGCCACTGAACTATAGCCCCAGCCCAGGTCTGTCCATATCTCTGATAAAGAGGGTGATGTCTCCAAATATAGTAGTCGGTCCATATGTTTTCCTTGCAATTGCATCTGTCCTTCCCTCACATATTTTGACACTCATCATTTTGCACTTAAACAGTAAGGATTGTTATCATTTTGGAGAACTGACCCCTATATCACTATGTAATGCCTCTCTTTGTCCATTTTAACTTACATGCTCTGAAAACTGCTCTCTTAAATTAACATATCTTCTAATACTTTCTTTTGATTATTGTTTAGCAGGATATATCTTTTTCCATTCCCTTTAATCTATATGTGTTTTCATATTTAAAGTGGGTTTCATATAGACCACATGATTTAATATAGCCTTTTAAAATATTATTGTATTTTTATACCCTTATTTATTTATTTATATGCAGTGCTGAAGATTGAACCCAGTGCCTCACACATGCTAATAAGTGCTCAACCACTGAGCCACAACCCAGCTCTGATTTAATCTAGACTTTTGATCCATTCTTGCAATTTCTTTTACTTGTTATGTGTAGACCATTGATGTTTAAAGTGATTATGGATATAGTTGGTGAATATCTGCCATGTGTGCTACTGTTCTATTTGTTACTGCTCTTGGTTCCTGTTTTTTCTATTACTCACTTTGTGCCTATTTGGAGTTAATTGACCATTTCTGTGATTCTATTTTCTCTCTTCTTAACATTCCAGTTATATTTTTAAAGATTTTTAGTGCTTGCCCAAGATAATTTGTAATATACATTTACAATTAATGCAAATTCATTGTCAAATAGCACAATATCACTTTAAGTGTAGTGCAGTTACCTTATAATAGCAACATAATCCCAATTTCTCCTTCCTGTCCCTTGTGTCATTTATTTCACTAATACATAAGCATATATGTGTGTGTATACATGCATACATAAAGAAATTATTGTGGCTATTATTTTGAACAAGCTTCTCTTAGATCAATTAAGAAGTAGAAAGTAAACATTTTATTTACCACCACAAACTCCTTTATATTCTTTCTTTATGTAAATACAAGTTTCTAACCTAAATAAAATTTTTTTCTGAAGACATTATTTGAACTTCTATTCTTCCCTTCCTCTACCCCCTTATTGTGTGTTAGCATCCACATATCAGAGAATATTCGGTCTTTGGTTTTTAGGGATTGTCTTATTTCACTTAGCATGATAGTCTCTAGTTCCATCCATTTACAGGAAAAGGCCATAATTTCATTCTTCTTTATGACTGAGAAATATTCCATTGTGTTTATATATCACATTTTCTTTATCCATTCATCTGTTGAAGGGCACCTAGGTTGGTTCCATAGCTTTGCTATTGTGAATTAAGCTGCTATAAACATTGATGTGGCTGAGTCACTGCAGTATGCTGATTTTAAGTCCTTTGGGTACATACCAAGGAGTAGGATAATTGGGTCAAATGGTGGTTCCATTCCAAGTTTGCTGAAGAATCTCCATTCTGCTTTACAGAGTGGTTGCACCAATTTTTCAGTCCCACCAGGAATGTATGAGTGAACCTTTTTCCCCACATCCTCACCAACATTTTTGTTACTTGTATTCTTTACAATTGCCCCTCTGACTGGAGCGACATAGAATCTCAGTGTAGTTTTAATTTGGATTTCTCTAACTGCTAGAGATGTTGAACATTTTTTCATATATTTGTTGATTATTCATATTTCTTCTGTGAAATGCCTGTTCAGTTTCTTATACCATTTATTGATTAGGTTATTTGTTTGTTTGGTGTTAAGTTTTATGAGTTCTTTATATATACTGGAGATTAATGTTCCATCTGAGGTACAGGTGGTAAAAATTTTCTCCCACTCTTTAGGCTGTATGTTCACCTTCTTGATTGTTTCCTTTGTGGTAAAAAACATTTTGGTCTAATACTATCCTGTTTATTAATTCTTTTTTTTGGGGGGGGGGGGTACCAGGGATTGAACTCAGGGGCACTTGACCACTGAGCTACATCCCCACCTCTATTTTGTATTTTATTTAGAGAAAGGTCTCACTGAGTTGCTTAGAGCCTTGCTTTTGATAAGACTGGCTTTGAACTTGTGATCCTCCTGTCTCAGTCTCCTGAGCTGCTGGGATTACAGGAGAGCGTCACCACGCCTGGCTCTATTTATTAATTCTTGATTGTACTTCTTGTGCATTAGGAATCTTGTTGAGGAAGTTGGTTCCTAAGCCAACATGGTGGAGAGATGGGATTTCATTTTTTTCTAATAGACACAGGGTCCTTGTCTAATGCCTCAATTATACAAAGGGGAATAAAAGGAAGGGAGGGGGATAGGAATAGGAAAGACTGTAGAATGAATCAGATATTACTTTCCTATGTTAATATATGAAAACATGACCAGTGAAACTCCATATCTTGTACGGCCAAAAAAAAAGGGATCCTAATTAGAATAAGTTATACTCCATATATGTATAATATATCAAAATACACTCTACATTCATGTGTATCTAAAAAGAACAAAAAAAGAGAGAAAAAATTAAAAAAACAGATGTTCCCAAATTTTCTTTTTTCTTTTTCTTTTGGACACCAGGGATTGAACTCAGGGGCACTCAACCACTGAGCCACGTCCCCAGCCCTATTTTGTATTTTATTTAGAGGCAGGGTCTCACTGAGTTGCTTACTTAGCACCTCACTTTTGCTGAGGCTGGCTTTTGGAATTGTGATCCTCCTGCCTCAGCCTCCCAAGCCACTGAGAGTACAAGTTTATGTGCCACTGTGCCCAGTCTCAAATTTTCTATATAAAAAAAATCAATGACAGATAAAAAGAAAGCAAGGTAGAACAAGCTAATCTATAAATGAAGAAATACAAGGCTTCCATAAGCCTTCAGTAAATTAAAACATCTTCATTGGTACTTGACCAGCATGGCCATAAGGGAGCAGAACATTTTTTTAGCAGCTATGGTTTATCATTTAAACAAAGTTCTTTGTGCTATTTTCCTGTACTTACAATGATTCCTGTCTAGGACCTATTGCTACTTTGTATTCCTCTTGATATTTTCATTTAAAAGAGAGCCACTGTGCAAAATAATGTCCTTGTGTGTCCCTTTCCCATACAGACCTCCAATCATATTTAGTAAAGCTAGTTTGATACAACACCAAAAAAAAAATTAAGAAACTGACAAAAAAGAAATTATGTGAATATTTCTTACAAGGCAAGTCTACCAGCAACAGATTAACTAAACTGTTGTTTGTCTGAGACAGTATGGTTTCTTCACTTTTGAAGGATAATTTCACAGGGTACAGGATTCTGTATAGGTGGCCTTTGCTTCTAAATGCTTTAAGCATTTCACTCTACTTGCTTCTTATTTGTGTGGGCTTTCTGAAGAGAAGTCAGACGTAATTCTTATCTTTGCTCCACTATAGCAAATTGTATTATTGTTTTTACTGCTGAATACTTTTTTTCTGTGTGTAGTACTGGAGATTCAACTCAGAGGTGCTTTACTACCACTGAGCTACATCTAGACTCTTCTTGTGAAAGGGTCTTGCTAAGTTGCTGAGGCTGGGCTCAAACTTGCCATCCTCCTGCCTCAGCCTCTGGAGTTACTGGGATTACTGGTAATGTGCTACTGCACATGGATGGATTATTTCATGTTTTTATGTTTTCTTCGGTTTTCTACATTTTGGATATAAACTTCCAATATTGCATTTAGTAGAAGTGGCAAAAATAGGCATCTTTGTCTTCTTCCTAATGGAGCAATGCTTGAGAATTGGCAAAATAAATGAGAACCCATGGAATGGTAGTAGGTGCACAGTAATGGTTCAATGATTGTGAGCTGTATTTATAAATACTTTTAAGTTGAAGATTATATAGATTGGATAATTTAATAGTATTTATGTTTTTTAAAAATAGTTTAGTCTTAAAACTAACTTCTATCCTGCTGATGCTTTGTGTGTGTGTGTGTGTGTGTGTGTGTGTGTGTGTGTGTGTGTTACTGGGGATTAACTAACTGTAGGGCCTTGCACATGGAGCCCCTCTATCTCTGAACTACATCCCCAGCCCTTTTAAATTTTTTATTTTATTTTCAGACATTGTCTCATCTTGTCATGCTGCAAGGTTGGGCTCAGACTTGATGATCTTCTTGCTCAACCTCCCTGATTAGCTGGTTTTATAGGCATGTGCCACAGTATCCAGCTCAAATTATCTTGTCATATCTCAAAAGTACTTGGAACAATTGATCTTAGAAAAGAACACTATTGTTTCTCCACATGGAGGAACAGTATGATTGGGGGTGATCCTTAATTCTCTAGTACACAATGGTGACACTGTACATTTAGCAAGGTGTGATAAATGTCTTGGAATAGTTTGTTTATTATTACAGCAGTTATGCCCATAAAATTCACATGTATGTTAAAATAGTTCCATTTTCTGTTGACCCCAAATCTTCATCATATTTATTGATTCATCTCTTTCATCTTCAATGTAGTTTGAGGAGTCCATACTGTAGCAGGGTCCCTCAGACAGCAAGGTGGGAAACCCTCTGTTACTGCACCCCTGTACAGGTTTCCCTGAACTTCTCCCACCTCCTCTCAGTCATCCCCTCTCTAGGACATTATGGATAAAACTTCCCAGGCCCCACTGAGGTGACCCATCCTCTCTTGTCACCTCCTGCCTACCGTGCTCTGCCTGATGCCTAGTGCTAACAGCCAACATGCCCTAGGGCTGCCTTGCTGTTCATTGTATGGATGCCCCAGAGCATAAGATTTTATGATCTTCTTTTACACCTACAAGTTTTTCTGTCAATTAAAATTATTCTTTACTTAAGTTCATAAACTGTATTTTAAGGGAGGTACAGTATTTTTTGCTCTTTGCCTCCACATCATTGTAGACATTCTATAATGTTGCAGTGTTGGTGCCACCTCGTGACAGAATGCTGAACTGCGACTTGAACGAGAAGACCTGAAAAGTGAGAGGGCGGGGCTAGAAGCAAAGAAATCCTAGTGTCTTTTAAAATTTGTTGTGGAATTTTTTCTTTTTTTAAAAACAGGTTCCTAATTGTTACGGAAAATAGAATTTATGGGTATAACATCTGCTCATTATTTATACATAAAATAAAAACATTTTTAGTGTGTGCCTACATATTATTTAAAGATACTAAACAAAGTATGAAGCATTTTTACTTGGAAGAAAATAATTTTCTCTACACATACTACTTAATTAGGAGATACAGTTAATTAAAGAGAAATATATGTTTACAAAAAAAAAGTGAGTGGAAAGAGGGCCATGCACAGATCAAGGCAATTCTGATGGCCTCCAATCAGAAAGTTTAGTCTCTTTCTATGCCAAAGAGACAGGTGTATATGAAGGGAAATATTATTTTTATATTTACTTTATTGTCCTATGACTTGACAGAAAGATTAACGAAACAATAGAATACCCAGACATAGGCATAATTGTATTTAGAAATTTATAATATGACTATGGCAGCATTTCAAATCAGTGGAGATATGAAGGACAATTTAAGAAGTAGTATTGTGGCTGGGCACAGTGGTGCACATTTGTACTCCCAGTGGCTTGGGTGGCTTAGGGAGGAGGATCACAAGTTCAAAGCCAGCCTCAGCAACTTAGTGAGGCTCTGAGCAGCTTAGGGAGACCCTGTCTCCAAATAAACAAGAGATAAGGGCTAGGGATGTCACTCAGTGGTTAAGCCCCACTGGGTTCAATCCCTGCAAGTGATATTTTGATAACTAAAAAATCCTATAGTTTAAACAATAAAAAGAGATCCATTTTTCCCATCTTACAGTAGGGTAAAATCCAAATAGTTCTGAAATAAATTTTAAAAATAAATCTATTAGCTGAGCATGGTTGCACACACCTATAATCCCGTGGCTCAGGAGGCTGAGGCAGAAAGATCACGAGTTCAAAGCCAGACTCAGCAATGGCAAGGCACTAAGCAACTCAGTGAGACCCTGTCTCTAAATAAAATACAAAATAGGGCTGGGGATGTGGCTCAGTGTTGCTGCCTGAAGCGGAAACCACCTTGGAGCAATGAACGCCGCAGGAAAATTCGGAGGCAGGATGAAAATGAAAAAAGGTCTTTTATTCTTCTTCTCTCTCTGGCTCCAGCAATCACTCCAAACGCTCTAACTCCAACCACCACCTTCTTCTTCTTCCCACCCACACTAACTAAACTCACCCAGTTATATACATATCGCTTTAACAAGGACACGTGCTTACAGCTCGAGCTTACAGGTGCGTCACGCAGTGTTCACGGGCATACAAAGATTCTTTGGATAATGTATTACTATCAGGTGGAAACTAGAACATCTTTTATGGCTCTCAGCTAACCGCAATCTTTAGCTATCTCCTTGATTATAGGCTCCTTCAGCTCAGTGGTCAAGGAGTTCAGTCCATGGTACTAAATATATAAGTAAATAAAATCTATTAAAGTATTTGAAAAAAATATGAGTGAATTCTTCTATATTCTAGGAGGGGAGGAAACTTTACTTGATATGAGTCAAATCCAGGACTAATAAGGACAAAGATTGACATATTTGATGACATAAAAATTATGACTGGGAAATAAAATCCACCAAATTATATCATGTGCATGTATGAATATATCACAATGGGTCCCAACATTATATATGATTATATTACACCAATAAAATTTAATGAAAATTAATAACGAAAAACACTTGCATGACAGGAACATGACAGCCAATTAAAAAGACACTAGTGAAGATATCTTCAACTATTAGTTTTAACAAAATATTGATATACCACTGTATAAATTTTTGCCAACATAGAGGCATTAAAAGATCAACAATCCTTCAAATGCCATGATTTTATTCTCTTTTAATGCTGAGTAATATCCCATTGTGTATATATACCACAAGTTCTTTATCCATTCATCTATTTTTTTATTTTAAGTTGTTGTATATGTAATAGAAGAATGCATTACAATTCATAATTCACATATAGAGTACATTTTTACATATCACTGTTTGCATACAAAGTATTATTATCTTAGGTGCATGTATGACTGCACATATGGTGCAATGCTATATCATGTACAACCAGAGAAATGAAAAGTTGTGCTGCAATTGTGTACAATGAATCAAAATGAATTCTGCTGTCATATATACCAAATTAAAATAAATAAATTAATTTTAAAAATCAATAATCCTATCAAAGATATGTAAGAAATATAAACATCCATTCACAGTGGGGCACCTCTGTAATCCCTGCAACACACTAGGCTGAGGCAGGAGGATTGCAAGTTCCAGGCCTGCCTGGGAAATGTATTAGACCCTCTCTCAAAATAAAATTTCTAAAAAAGATTTGGGGTTATAACTCAGAGGTAGAATGCTTCTAGTTTCAGTCTCCAGTACTGTGGGGGGGGAATGTATATGTATGTTTACATAATACATACATTTATATATTTTTATAGATTTGCACACACATACATATAGTTAACAGAAAAATATATAACTTGTTTTTAAATAAATTACAAGAAACTTAAGCTTCTCAGATAATTCGGTTGGTAAAGATTCAATGTTTGTCAACATACACAGTTGGTGAAGCTGTGGGAAAACTTGTATTTTTCATGGTATCAGATCTTAATCTTTAGAACCTTTAAATCTTATTTCATATGAGGAATCTTACTTTATATGTGTTTCTGTTTAATGATCTTAAAATCGGGAGATAATCTAGATGGACTCTTAACACAAGTGTCCTTGTAAGAGAGAAACAGAAGGAGAGTTGACAGATAAAAGAGGAAAAGGTAATGTGACTAAGATGCAGACACATTGAGTTGATGTAGAGTAGGAATGCCAGAAGCCACCAAGGGCTGGAAGAGGCAAGGAGGCTCTTCTAGAATCTCTAGAAGGAGGGCAGCCCTGCCAATACCTTGATTTTGGCCCAGAAAAAAACTAATTTTAGACTTGTAACCTCCAGAACTGTGAGAAAATCTTTTTGTTTTTAATGACACCAAGTTTATGGTAATTTATTACATGAGCCATAACAAACTAATCACTATAGTGGGAAGTTTTGACAAATCTAGCACATGCCCTTACACTTCGACTCAGAAATATATATCCTGGAGGGACCTGTAGAACTCCTCCCTCATCCCTGTGTTGGAGAAATTTCAATTTCTCCTCCTTCGCTCTGTCATTAGATGCTCTCCCTTCCCTAACATGTCCAAGCAGTCCAATTATTTTCATAAGTTTAAGTTTTCATAAAAGATGGAAGAAACCCTGACTTCAGACAACTTCTTGTTTCCACCCTGTCATAAACCACCTCTAGGGAAAGGGGAAGGAGTACCAAGCCTGACATCCTACTGGAAATACAGAAAGGGTAAAAGAAAAAAGAAAAAGGACACCAAGATTAGCCATCACAGTTCTATGTGTCTTAATAATCTTTCCTACAGATTTGCTACCAGCAAAGGAAGGTGCACATTTTGACAATATTGACTCTACCTATCCAAGAACAAGGTAGGTCTTTCCATCTTCTGAGGTCTTCTATAATTACCAAAAGCATCGAACAGATTTAATGCAATTTCAATCAAAATCCCAATGACATTCCTCAAAGAAATAGAAAAATATTCATGAAATTCATCTGGAAAAATAAGAGACCCAGAATAGCTAAAGCAATTCTTAGCAAGAAAAGTGAAGCTGGTGGCATCACCATACCAGACTTTAAATTATACTACTATAGAGCAATAGTAACAAAAACAGCATGGTATTGGCACCAAAACAGACTGGTAGACCAATGGTACAGAATTGAGGACACAGAGACTAATACATATAATTTCAGCTATCTTATATTAGACAAAGGTGCCAAAAATGTACAGTGGAGAAAGGATAGCCTCTTCAACAAATGGTGCTGGAAAAACTGGAAATCCATATGCAACAAAATGAAATTAAACCCTTATCTCTCACCATGCACAAAATTCAATTCAAAGTGGATCAAGGACTTAGGAATTAGAACAGAGACAATACACCTAATAGAAGAAAAAGTAAGCTCCAATTTCCAACATGTCGGATTAGGCCCCAAGTTCCTTAATAAGAATCCTGTAGCGCAAGAATTAATACCAAGAATTAATGAATGGGATAGATTTAAACTAAAAAGCTTCTTCTCAGCAAAAGAAACAATCAGTGAGGTGAATAGAGAGCCAACTATTTGGGAACAAATATTTAATACATGCACATCAGATAGAGCACTAATTTCTAGAATATATAAAGAACTCAAAAAACTTAATTCCAAAAAAAAAAAAAATAACCAAACAACCCAATCGACAAATGGGCTAAGGAATTGAAAAGACACTTCTCAGAAGAAGATACACAATCAACAAATACATGAAAAAATGTTCAACATCGCTGGCAATTAGAGAAATGCAAATCAAAACTACTCTAAGATTTAATTTCACTCCAGTCAGAATGGCAGCCATTAAGAACACAAACAACAATAAATGTTGGAGAGGATGTGGGGAAAAAGGCACTCTCATACATTGTTGGTGGGACTGCGAAATGGTGCAACCGTTATGGAAGGCAGTATGGAGATTTCTTGGAAAACTGGGAATGGAACCACCCTATGACCCAGCCCTCCCACTCCTGGGTCTATTCCCAAAGGACTTAAAAACAGCATATCACAGTGACACAGCCACTTCAATGTTTATAGCAGCACAATTCACAATAGCTAGATTGTGGAACCAACCTAGATGTCCCTCAGTTGATGAATGGATAAAGAAAATGTGGTACATATACACAATGGAATTTTACTCAGCAATAAAATAAAATAAAATAATGGCATTCGCAGGTAAATGGATGAAGTTGGAGAATATAATGCTAAGTGAAGTTAGTCAATCTCAAAAATCCAAATACCAAATGTTTTCTCTGATACAAGGAAGCTGATTCACAGTAGTGTTGGGTCAGGGTACATAGGAGGATTAGAGGAACGCTAGAAAGGTCAAAGGGGAGGTAGGGGAAGGAAGGGAGCAAGGGGGGATGGATGGGAAAAAAAGAAAAGGTGGATGAATAAGATAGATCTATGTCATTATCCTAAATGCATGATTGAAGATATGAATGGTACGAATATACATTGTATACAAACAGTGTTTTGTAAAAAGTTGCTCTATATGTTTATTATTAATTGTAATGCATACTACTATTATAAATACAACTTCGAATTTAAAAAAAAAAAAAAAAAAGAAATACCAAAAAAAAGCAAGGTGCACAGTTTGAAAGATTCTCTCCCTGGCCCTGGCTCTGGCTTTGGGCCTGGTGAGCAACCTCTTTGCCATCTACCTCTGTGGAATGTGCTTTATAAACAACCATGAAAAGAAGATAGTGATATCTCACTAGTAGGGTTGTCATGAGATTAATCCCAGACACTAATGTGAAGAACCTGGAGCTGTGCTCCTCTATACAATCTGCTTCAAAAATAGTAACTTATTTCTTCTCTGTAGCAGGGAATTCTTGTGGAACTTTACCTGCCCCCTCATTCAGGGACCCTTAGCAAGAGTACACATCAAAATGACTTTGAGGACCCTTCTCTAAATTCTCATCAGGAACTCCCTTGTTGATAGAAATAGGGCTTCTATGTCAAATGCAAATCAAGTTGTTAATCTGTAATCATATCTGCTTCAGTAAATACATACGCCCATTTGGAACTTATTGTATATATGAAAGTCTGTTTTCCCTTAATTCCACAACACAAGGTATTGTCAGCTTTTGTTTTTTTTTTTTTTTTTTTTTTTTTGCCAGTTTTATCTGCTTCCTTTATCAAAATGTGCCCATGTGTCATCTCAAATGATGATTAAATTTACATATTCAAAGACTCCTTTCCTAGGGTTGCCAGATTTAGCAAAGGAAAAAAAAAGGAACATCCTGTTTAATTATCATAAACAAAATAATAGGGGCTAAGGCTGTAGCTCAGTGGCAGTGCGCTTGCCTAGCATGTGTGAGGCACTGAGTTCAAATAAATAAAGGCATGCTGTACATCTACAACTACAAAAAATTAAAATAATAATAATACTGCGTGCTATATCCAGAGAATCAGAATCAATAGTGTTTGTTCTTACGTAGAAAACAACTTTATTTTCAGGAACTAGCTCATATGATGATGGAGGCTAGAATTCTGACATTTGCAGGATGGGGTGGCACACTGTACACCAGGGAAGATCCAGAGTTGCAGTTCAAGTCTGAAAGCCATCTGCTTCCCGAATTACTTCTTACTTGAAGGTTAGTCCCTTTTTCAATTTAGGCATTCAGCTGATCCAATCAGGCCCATCCAAATTATGGAGGGCAGTCTACTTGACTCAGACTCCACTGCTGTCAATGTTAATTCTGTCCAATAAATACCCGACAGGAACAATAACCATAAAGTTGAGCTATCTGGACATCCAGAATAGCACTGATGAGATATTTGGATAATATGCTCACCTACAGAGGGCTAGCTCATCTCTAAGAGCCCTGGGAGATATTCCTGGTACTACTCCCCTCATGTCAACTTTAAAGCAAACACAATTCCTGACAACAAGGACATCTTTTTTTTTTTTTCCAGCAACACAGACAGATGTCCAACAAGGACATCTTTTTTTTTTTTTTTTTTCCAGCAAGCCTAGGCCCTCTAATTAGTACACTTTCTCAGGATGTGGCCTGAGGAGTAAAGGTGTTTTGTTTCAGAGAAAGGCAAAGGGGCAAAGAGAGAACTTGATTGGCCTTTGATGTAGAAGCCTTGTTTCTATCAAATTTTTTTTAACTTTGTGGAATTCTAATTTGTTGAGTTTTTCACAAATATAGATAGTGGTTTATGTCACACATAGGAAAGGTGGGATGAATATGTAATTTTTTGCAATCTTTCTACTTTTAAAAATTAAGTTGTGTCCCTAAGATACCCCAAAGATGATTATTGGTTATGTTTGTGTTTTAGAGTTTCATCATGAGGGCTAGATTTCTCTGTGCTTGATGTTTTAACCAGTCGTAGTCATTAACCTTGTTGAGGTTCAAATTTTTCTATTTTTGCCTAATAGGAGGCTTCAGTAGCTGCTGACTTCTCTTGACTATATATATTTTTTTTTCTTTTTTTTTTTTTTATACTGGGGATTGAACCCAGGGGTGCTTAACTACTGAGCCACATCCCCAGACATTTTTTCTCTTTTATTTTGAGACAAGTTCTCTCTAAGTTGCTTAGGGTCTCCCTAAGTTGCTGAGGCTGGCTTTGAACTCTTAGTCATCCTGCCTCAACCTCCCAAGCCAGACAAGGTTTTTGTTATAATAGTTTTGTCCAGATTCATCTAGGACATTTCCAACACAGACCTGCAATCAGACATGTATCCGAGGGAGCTTGATTCCTTTTAATTGAAATTTCTATAGAGGATTCAATCTGGGTATTAGAGTTACTCAGGACTACCTGATTGCTTGATATTTCTTGTTCTATTCAGCATGTGGATCCAGTAAATATAATATTTTTAAGAGAATATGTATCATTGAGTTTACATTTTAACCTTCTAATTTTAAAAATATAAGAAAGTATAATGTTTATATGATTTTTCTTCTACTTCTTTTTTATTTTTAGTTGGACACAATACCTTTATTTTATTTATTTATTTTTATTTGGTAGGTAAGAAGTAATATATGGTACATTAGTCCAATAAAGTTTATACAGAGATGAAAAGATTCTATGTCTACATTGTCCAGCCAATAGCTCTCTGTGGCAGTTCAATACACAAAATGTAATGAGTATGATAGAGAAACTAAAATTTTAAAGTCACATATTTTTAATTTTTTTGTTTATTTATTTCCTGGCACCAGGGATTGAACAAAGGGGTGCTTAACCACTGAACTACAACCCCAGCCCTTTTTTACATTTTATTTAAAGACTGGGTCTTGCTAAGTTGCTTATTACCTTGCTAAGTTTATAAGTTTATGAATAAACCCTTCCTAAATTGAAAATATCAGAATCAAAGATGCATTTAATATAACTAAAAATTACCGAATATCACAACTTTGTCTAGCTACCTTTTTTGTTTGTTTGATTTTTGGTACTGTGGACTGAACAAAATAGTGCTTAACCACTGAGCTACACCATTCCCAGCTCCTTTTATTTATTTATTTTTAAATTTTGAAACAGGGTCTCTCTATGTTGCTTAGGGCCTTGCTAAGTTTCTGAGACCATACAATCCTCCTGCCTTAGCCTCCCTAGTCACTGGGATTACAGGCATGTGCCACCTTGTACAGCTTTGTCTAGCTATCTTAAATATATGAAATACACTTGTATTAGCCTGTGGTTCAGCAAAACCATCTAATATAAAACTGTTTTTATAATAAGGTATTGAATATCTCATGTAACTTATTGAATACAGTACTGAAGAGAAAAATAAAACAACAATGGTATGGGTATGCTTTTGGAGCATTAAATACTCAATTCAGAGGTCAAACCGTTCAAGTTAGGAGCCATCTGTATTCTACAGATAGATGTCAATTATATCCAGTCAATTAATGATGCTGTTGAATTACACTGTATCCTTAACAGTTTTCTACCCATTGGTTCTGACCATTTGTGATAATGGGATGTTGACAGGGACATTCCCTGTTTCACTAAACTGTGCAGAGTTCTTCCCATTGCCTGATTCTGAGGCTAGTTCCTCTAATTAGTGTACTTTCTCAGCCGCCTGAAGAGTAAAGGTGTTTTGTTCCAGAGAAATGCAAGGGGTCAAAGAGGAGCCCTGGCCAGAGGCATTTCTGATGCTCATGATCAACCTGTTTATTGTCATTTTGGTAACCATAGTGAGCATGACCACATACTAAAGGAGACAGATCTGCTCTGGTTAGAGAGTAGCATCCTGACTCCAGGTGTTTGGACTCAGGGGAGAGTGCGGGTGCCCCACACATTGGAGTCTGAGCCCCTCTGAAGTTTTGGGAGATGAAAGGATCCTAGACCCAAGTTGCCTTGTTCCCGCTCTGGGACTCCATGCCCCGCTGATTGGACAGGGAGAGATATAGGACTCTCATGGCACCAGGCAACATAATGTTCTGTGTGGTTATTGTGGGATCCTAAATGCTTGTATGATTTCAGGCCACTTCTTATTCCTTTACAGATTTGTTGTTAGAGGATGAGAAATGAGTAAAATAGAAGGAAAAGTTCCATTGTACCTCTGGTTGTTATGATCACAACCCAGTGTACCAGTGCCATTGGTCACTAAGCCAGTGCCTCCTTCCGGCTTTGGGACTCTGTGCTCTGCTGTTGGGTAAGGAAGATATGGGACCAGCGAGTGCGTTGTCTTGGGCCAGGGTGTCCTGTACCTACTTTCCATATGAAGAAGGGCAAAAATTCTTACCCACGGGATTTCTGGGACCCTCAATGATAACACCTCCATATGTAATAATGACTCCCATGTCTCAGATTAATGTTGAAATATGCAATTGATTGGACGGTTTTCCTTGCAATTTGAGATTGGAATATGACCATGCATTCTTTCATGGTCACCGCATTTTGTCCATTGGAATTGGAGATTTAACCCAGGGGAACCAAACCACTGAGCCATATCTGCAGCCCTTTTTATTTATTAATTTTAATTTGAGACAGGGTCTCACTAAGTTGCTTAGGGCCTCAAATAAGTTGTCAGGCTGGACTGGAACTTGTAACCCTCCTGTCTGAACCTCCTGAATGGCTGGGATTATAGGCGTTTTTGTTCCCCCACTTTTCTATAATGACTTTTTAAAAAAGAAACAGTTGAAATGTCAACTACAAGAATTCAGTATTTTCAAAAAAATACAATATATTTGCTCTGTTATAATAATACCCAGCTATGATCCCTACAGTAACCAAGTAGACATAAATAATTATTCTAATTATTTCCAGGACATAATATTTCAGTTCTATGGTACCTAGCTTGTCCCCAGGCAAGCAACAGCACTTCTATTGCTATAGATTAGGTTTAATGTGCCAGAAATCTATTTTAATGAAATTATGGAGATATTTTCATTTTTTAAAAAATTTGGCTTCTTTCATTCATGCTGTTTATTTTTAGATTTATACATTTTGTTGTATTTATCAATGGTTCATTCTCTTTTATTTATTCAATTTTTTGTACTGGTAGAGATTGAATTCAGGACCTTGTATTTGTTAGGCAAGTGCTCCACCCCTGAGTTACACTCCCAGCCTGTTCATTCTTTTTATTGACAAATAGTATTCCAGTATATGGCTATCTGATATCCCATATCCATATCCATTCACCTATTGTTGCGTATTTGGGCTTTTTCCAATTTGGATCATGTGTAAATAATGCTATTATCAGCATTTCTGAATAACTCCTTCCAGAGAAATATGCTTCCCCCCCCCACCTAGGGTAAATATTTAGCAGTACATGCCTAGATCATATCTTAGATTTAAGACTAGCATGGTAAGAACCTACCAAACTTGGCTGGGGTTGTGGCTCAGTGGTAGAGCACTTGCCTAGCATGTGTGAGGCACTGGGTTCAATCCCAGCACTACATAGAAATAAACAAAATAAAAGTAAAAAAAAAAAAAAACCTGCCAAACTCTTTGCTGTGGTTGTACCCTTTTAAATTTCCACCAGCAGTGTATGAGAATTGCATCCTCCACAATCCTGTCAGTGCTTGGTATGGTCAGTCTTCTCAATTTTGGCCATCCTCATGGGAATGTACTAGTATCTCATTGTAGTTTTCTCTTCCCTTTTCCTAATGATTAATGATGTTGAGCATCTTTTTGCATACTTGATATTCGTATATCTTTTTTAGCAGAATATTGAAATATTTTGCCTGTCTCTCGTGTGGTGTCTTATTTCCAATTTATTAAAAGTTTTCTTAACTTTTGTGAGGTTTCCCATATTCTGGATCCTTTATTAGGTATGTGCTTTTCAAACATTTTCTCACAGCCAGGTGATTGTCTTGTTCTTTCAACCATGAATTTGGGAAAGCTGAGGAATTAACTTTGAGGAATTCCAATTTGTTGTTATATATTGTGGGATTTGTGTCTCATATATGAAATCATCATCTAATTCAGAGTCACATGGACTTTATCCTGTTTTCTCCTAGAAGTTTTATAGGTTTTCATTTTATATCTTTTAATTTATTTTTTAATTAGTTATACATGACAACAGATTGCATTTTGTATCATTGTACACAAATGGAGCATCACTTATCATTTCTCTGGTTGTACAAGCTGCAGAGTCACATTATGTTTGTATTCATCATCCATCTTGAGTTGACTTTTATATACAGTATTGCATATGGATCATAGTTTATAATTTATAATATGGATATCCACTTGCTCCAGCACCATTTGTTTAAAATACTATCTTTTCTCCTGAATTGCCTTTCTCAATTTGTGAAAAATCAGCTATCCATGTTGATGTGGGTATATTTCTGGATTCCTTATTCTGTTCCTTTGATGTGTTTGTCTATCTCAATGCCAGTGGTGTGCTGTCTTGGTAACTGTAGGTTCATAACAAATTTTGCAATCAGGTGTATTGCTCTTTAACTTTGTTCTTTTTCAAAGTTGTTTTCATAGTCTAAATCCTTTGTATGTATTTCCACCTGAATTTTAGAATCAGCTTGCCAATTTCCTTAACATTTTTGCTAGGATTTTTATTGGGATTGCATTGAATATGTAAATTGGTTTTGAGAGAACAAATATCATAATAATATTGAGTCTTGTGTCCTATGAATACAATCTGTCCTGCATTGATTTAGGGTTTCTTTAATTATCTCACACAAAGACTACCAAACATAATTGAAATGTATATTAGAAGTTTAGATTATTTTTCTTTCCTTCCTTTCCCTATTGTTTCCTCATCCTTAATACTAGAAGTTTAAGTTAATTCATACCTGTTCTCCAGATATTTTCTCTATATGTAATCACATAACATATATAATCACATGTACATATCCAATAACCTATGTTATAGATATAATGTGACCTTATTGGACTTATATATTTTGTGACTTGTCTGATTGACTAAATACATTTCTTTTTGTGTGTTTCCAAGTGTTTAAGATTTGATTTTGCTTTTTATGTGGACTGTACCTTGATATTATTAGCATATATCTGTTGTCTAAGGGTATTCCACATATCAAGTATTAAAAACCCATGATTGAACAAAACAAAAACTTCCAAATTTTGGGCGGGGGTTGTGGCTCAGCAGCAGAGCGCTCGCCTTGCACGTGCGCGACCGGGGTTCGATCCTCAGCACCACGTAAACATAAATGCATTGCATTGTGTAAAACTAAAGTAAATAAATAAATAAATATTTTTTTTTAAAAAAACCCATGATTGAGAGCTGGGGCTGTAGGTCAGTAGTAGAGCGCTTGCCTAGCATGTGTGAGGCACCACGTTCAATTCTCAGCAGCACATATAAATAAAAAAAAATAAAGATTCACTGATAACTAAAAACCATTTTTTTAAAAACCATGATTGGATATGTTAGAAATACTCTCCCATTTTCATATTCTTATTTTATACTTTACATATGTAAATGGAAGTTTACAGTATATATGATGGTATTTAATAAATACTTCAGCACATTGTCTAAAAGAGATCAGCTGAATACTAATACCTTGTACATCAAATATTTCACACTATCCCTGATGCTGTTATCCTCTAATCCCCTGTGGCAGTCACTGCTTGGCTATCTATTGAGTAAATAGATGGACCTGCTGATAACTCAGGGGGCCTTATTTGGGGGAGGAGAGAAACGTGTTGTGAAATTATTTTCATCTCATGACCTTCCCTAAAAGTCTCAGATGTAGAAACACCATCTGACTATGAAAGTAAGGTTTTTCATACAGAATTGATTAAATAATAATCCCCACATAACTTGGTGCTCATAGGTGCTGTGTTGAACGTGAGAGCAGGGAAAATATACTTTTGTTTTCCCCCCTGCATCTCTCAAAATAATATAATGACACACACATGAAGAATGAATGAAGCCAGACACAAAAGGCCACAGGCTATTATTCTAGAAAGTTTCTTCTAACCCCTCCATAGAGTGTGGGGAAGAGAGAAAAAACAACACACTTTTTCCTCATTTGAAGAAATTATGGTCCTCTTTTATTACCTGCTTATTACCAGCAGGTTAAGCTCAGAGCAACATGCATCTTCCAAGCCCTTTACAAGTGATTTATCATACACAGTAACAAGGCTAATGCCATATTCAATGAACACACACATCAGAAAAAGGAGTCATACCTAGACCACAGTGCCAGCCCAACCCACTAACTGTAGGAGACCTTGGGTAAGACACCACACACCTTATCTGCCTCACCAATCACTGAGGGTCAGACCAGCTCTGCCTCCAAACCACAGAAGTGTAGACAGCAAAACTTTGTGATCCCATCTGACCAAACACTCTAAGTTCATAAAGAGAAAAGAATTCACCTCAGAGGTCCAAGGAATTACTGAACAGCCAGTTGTTTAATGCATTCCTATGAGGAGTATTACCTTTCAAAAATATTTATCACCCTTTTGTTTTTACAATCATTACCTGTTCATTTTCAAAGCAAAATAATTACCCAATCATTGCTTCCACTCAATGGCATAAGGTCTTGATATAACATTACCCACCACAGGCTGACAGGGTTCTACAAGGGTGTGTTTCTTCTTGCCAATTGTGCTATTTAGGAGTGTGGTGACAGACACAGGCTAAGGACAAACATGGCTTCAGACAAACCATATGACTTTGAATATTTTTAGTTCACCTTATAATCACTCTAATGCCTCCTCTGCAGAACTGTAATCATGCAGTATTGATGCTAGAAGAGAAAATGTTTTAAAACAAACATTAATTACTTCCTGTTTTATTTTGGCACAAGCAAATACATATAAGTTCCATTATAAAAAAATCTAGGGCAAAGATATTGGGACATATGGCTCTATAATCTTGGGTCTGTACTTCAGTTTCCTCTTCTGTTAAGTGGGGAATACATTTTTCCTTTCCTCATAGTTTGCTACTTTGGGGATTACTTGAGGTGATACCTGAAAACCTTTAGAAGAGTGCCAGGTAGGGAGGCAGCTAGAGGAGCAAAGTATGAAGCTGGGAGCCACGCTACTCTGAGAGGGCACAGCACAGCCACTGCCTGCCACCACAGCTGGTTGGGATAAGAGGGGCAGGAGTGCCTCAGCCAAGGCTTGTTAGCCGCCGGAAAGGGATTGCAGCCTGGAACGGCAGCGCCGCGGGAAGGAGTCCGGAGACAGGATGGAGACGAAAAAATTCTTTAATCTTTCTGTCTCTGTCTCTTGTAATTTCTAACACTACATACACACTCTCACAAGAAACCAACCACGTACTCTTACAAGAAACTACAATGTATCTATACAATAGCGATAACCCTGTCCTTTCACTCTCACAAGAAACCAAGCCACATACTCTTACAAGAAACTACAATGTATCTATACAATAGCGATAACCCTGTCCTTTCTCTCTCTGGTCTCATCCCATGCGCCCGAGCAGGAATGGTGCTTGCTCGATCTGCCGAGTCACTCCTCAAATCTCTCGAGATCTTGGGCCAAGTCCCGTGAGACTACGGAAGGCGACAATGCCCAAAAATGTCAATCTGCTGAGTCATTGCTCAAATCTCTCGAGATCCTGGGCCAAGTCCCGTGAGACTACGGAAGGCGACAATGCCCAAAAATGTCTATGGCCCATAGTCAACCGCAATCTTAGCTATCTCCCCAAACAGGGCTCCTGCATTTCCCCCTTTTGTTTTAAAAGAGGGGATGCTCTAGGACGTCTATGTGCAACCAACATTCTTACCCGTCATTGGATAATCAAGGCTGTGCCCTTGACTCCTGTCTTAGGTTGATATGTCGGCCACATGAGACTGTCCCGTGCGACTGTGCCTGTCTTAGGTTGTCCCCCTCTGGGGATCTTACCCGTCATTGGCTAACCAGCCATCCAATGGAGCCCTTTAGGATCGACTGTGTAAGATGACTAACAGCCGTCCAATTGGGAGGAGATGCTGCGGCTTTAAGGCGACAAGCCTTTTGGTGACAAGTCAAATTGCATAGCATATCAAATTCTTTAAACAAATCAGCTGCCCTAAGTTCTATCAAGTAACACAGTGAGTTCTCTAAACAAATACCCGCAAGGTACTGTCCCATGAAGTCCCAAACAATGAAAGATCAAAATGTCCACTTGTTATAACACGTAGATCTAGGAGGCCCCATGCATGCAGAGCAGAGGCCACACTGCTGGTGAGGTTGTTTGACATTTGAGCAGCAGGGATGCTTGCAGCGACCGCGATCCCTGCAGCTGTAGAAGCAGCCGTCTTTTTTATGTCTAGACGATGCCACCGGCAAATCTTCAGGGCCCGCTATCTAGAGACTGAAGCATCAATTGTTAAAGGAAAGGCAGTGCTATTCCAGCACTGAGTCAAGAGGCGAGTTGTCAAACTAAATAATAGAATTATTAGATTGGAAAAATAAGTTGATTTCTGCTCACACACATTGCAGCCTGAGCTCCCACAAACATAAGCTGGCAAAATATCATATTTAGAACAAAACAAAGAAAGACTAAGGGTAATTACTGCATTAAAGATAGATTAAAGAAAAACTAAAAGCACTTTGGAGAAATAATTTGTTAGCTGGAACTCTCGAGTTTCTGCATACACAGCAGTCCTTTACCTGTTGAAATAATTGAAATTAATCATTTATTAAACAAATGAAGTTAATAACAAATAAGCAACCTCATGTCAAAACACCAAAATATCAGGTTATACAGCCCTAGTCATATTTTTTGCTAAAGAGAAGTCCCTGGGACACCTATAAAACAAAATTGAAGGTACCTTCACTTATTAAATTATTTACCCATTTTGAATACTCTTAAACTTAAATGAATTAGAGTTATTTGGATCCATATATATATATTCACAAGCGCTTTGTTATTTTTGATGTCACACTGGACAGACGCACATACAAACATATATTTGTGACGTCACATTAACATGAAATTTAGACAAATACACAAATAAACACATATATAAAAAGTAAAAAATATATATATATATATATATAATTGTGTGCACACTAAAGAGAGATCTCTTCGTCCCAGCTGGGAGGAATGACACTTAAGTTGTGACATATTTTGAAGGACTCTTTTAAGGGAATCATTCCATATCTTCATCATGGTCCTCTTGATTTTGTACCTTTTTTATTAATCTTGATTCCTCAACAACTTCATCTTGATCCTTTTGATGTGGTACCTGCTTTATTAATCTAGATGGTATCCATATTGGAGAGGATTCATGCTTTGGAAAGACACAAACAGATCCTCTCCCCCAAATTAATACTGGATCCGGACCCTTCCATGTACCTGAAAGAACATCCTTCCAGTAAACCAAAGGTTTATGTTGTTGATGTGGGTTCCAATGTCTGTCTCCAGCAGAATAACCATCAGAGTCTAAAGTTAAAAAATTTAAAGTAAACAGGGCAACTGCCAATCTGTCCTTAGGATTTTTCCAGTTTCCTTCTTTCTGTTTTAACAACATAACTTTTAGTGTGCGGTTTGCTCTTTCAATAATGCCTTGACCCTGAGGATTGTATGGGATGCCTGTTTTATGGGATATGTTGAATTTTGCGCAAAACTGTTTGAAAGATGAGGACATATAAGCGGGACCATTATCTGTTTTAAGCATTTTGGGGATGCCCAATGCAGCAAAAGCTTGTAAACAATGAGATGTGACATCTTTAACTTTTTCTCCGGAATGTAAGGAAGCAAAAATCATGCCTGAGCATGTATCTATGGTTACATGAATAAATTGCAATTTTCCAAAGCTTGGCTCATGAGTAACATCCATCTGCCACAAATGATTGGGCATTAATCCTCTAGGGTTAACACCAAAATGAGGATTGGGCAAATGTGTTATACAAGATTTACAATCTTTTACAATTGTTCTGGCTTGCTCCTTTGTGATTTTAAACCTACGTTGCAAGGTGGTGCTGTTGACGTGAAACTGGGAATGAAATAAAGTAGCTTGTTGTAGTGCTGAAAGTATAAATATTGTTTTTGTAAGTTCATCTGCCTTTTGATTACCTTCATGGAGGGGGCCAGGCAAATTAGTATGTGCTCTAATATGGCCTACGAATAGAGGTTCTTTTCTTGCCCACAAAAGTTTTTGTATCTGATAAAACAATTTAAAGGCTGGAGTATGAGGTGCTATTGGTCCTGCTAACTCTAATTTTGGGACGGCTTGTACAATATAGTGGCTATCTGAAAAGATGTTTATGGGCTGGTCTCTAAAATTTTCCAGAGCTCTTACCACAGCTTCCAATTCCACTAGTTGAGCTGATTTGTGTGCAGTTATGTAAGTCATATTTTCTTTTGTAGTGACTACTGCAGCAGTACCATTTGAGGACCCATCTGTAAATACATTAAATGCCTTAGGAATAGGTTGATTTTTTATTACCTGTGGAAATATAATAGGATGATTAATACAAAAAGATAATATAGGAGACTTAGGAAGGTGATTATCAAAATTTGCAGAGGTAGAGCATCTAGCTATAGCCCAGTCATTATCATTGAAGCATAAATATTCAATCTGTGATGATGAATAGGGAGTAATAATAGTAGCAGGGTGAATGCCAAATATTTTAGTAGAAGTTTTAAGTCCTTGAAGAATAAGTTTAGCCACCATGGAGGTATATGACTCAATTATGCTTTTAGGAGAGACAGGCAAATGTATCCATAATAAAGGCCCTTGTTGCCAAAATACTCCTGTCGGTGTATATTGTGAAGAAATAATAATCAATATCAGCGGTTGAGTTAAATCAAATCTGTCACAATGAGCTCCTTCTATGGCTTTTTCTACTACCTTTAAAGCTTTCCTAGCATCAGGAGTCAATGTTCGCGGTGAGGATGGATCAGGGGCCCCTCGAAGGATATCAAATAAAGGTTTTAATTGGCCAGTAGTGAGGTTTAGTGTAGGGCGAAGCCAATTAATGTCTCCCAGTAGTTTTTGGAAATCATTGAGGGTGGTTAAATGTTCTTTATTTATTAAAATTTTTTGGGGTCTAACAAAAGTATCCATGATTTTAAATCCTAAATATAATATGGGAGATCTGGTTTGAACTTTTTCTTCTGCTATATATAATCCGTATTTTTTTTAAAATTTTCTACCATGTCACTGAATATATTAAATAAGATTTTTTGATTAGGGTGGGCCAGTAAAATATCATCCATGTAATGTAGACACATGAGGTTTGGATATTTATTTTTAATGGGTTGGATAGCCTTGTCCACATATATTTGGCATATGGTGGGGCTATTAGCCATTCCCTGCGGCAAAACCTTCCATTGATATCTCTGATCAGGGCCATTATTGTTAATAGAAGGAACTGAAAAAGCAAACCTGGGGGCATCCAGAGGATGTAGGGGAATAGAAAAGAAGCAATCCTTTATATCAAGACTAATAACATGGAAATTTTTTGGAATAGCTATAGGATTCGGAAGTCCAGGTTGAGTAGGGCCCATGACTTGCATGGTTTTATTAATTTGTCTAAGATCATGTAATAATCGCCATTTTCCTGATTTTTTCTTGATTACAAATATGGGGGAATTCCAGGGAGAGGTGGAATGTTCTATATGTCCTGCTTTTAATTGTTCCTTAACTAGTAGGTGGGCCGCTTGTAATTTCTCTTTAGATAGGGGCCACTGAGGGACCCACACTGGCTTATCAGAAAGCCATGGTATTTTCAAAATTATTTTCTCAGTGGCCCCAAAGAAAAATGTCTTTTTCCTATATGATAATGATTTCTTTTAGGGTTAAGCTTACCCTGTACTTTTTGATGATTTCTTTTAGGGTTAAGATTACCCTGTATGTTTTTACATTTAACACCTGCAGGTTTGGTTGCAAGGTGTACTCCCATTTGTTGTAAAATATCTCTTCCCCATAAAGTAACCGGTAGATTAGGTAAAACATAAGGCTGAAATGTGCCTTTATGTCCTTCATCATCCTCCCATTTTAAAATTACCGCACTTTTTTCTGGGAGGTTATTATATCCCAAGCCTCTTAAACTGGTTGAAGCTTTTTGTAGAGGCCAGTGTTTGGGCCATTGACGTAAATTAATGATGGAAGAATCAGCTCCAGTATCTATAAGACCCTCCATTTCTATTCCTTGGATTCTTATTTTACACATAGGCCTCCTTGTACAGTCCCGAACCCAGCAAACCATGGGTTTCGAATCAGTGGAACAAAATCCTCTATTGTTCCTATTTAGAGGCATATTCATTTTAAATGAATTATGTAAATTTGGAAGGAGGAGCAGCTGAGCAATTCTATCTCCCTGATTAATAGAACTTATACTTTGGGGTGAGCTAAGCATTATTTTTATTTCCCCTTTATAGTCTGAGTTTATTACGCCTGGGGTCACTTGCAAACCTAATAAGCTTTCAGGACTTTGCCCGATAATAAGTCCTACAGTCCCTGAGGGAAGAGGTCCCCTGACTCCTGTGGGAATCAGTTGAACCCCCATTTCAGGTGTTAACACTATTCGGGCGGTGGAACAGAGGTCTAATCCTGCATTTCCTCCTGTTCCTCTGGCGAGGGAGTGGATGGGTAATAGGGATTGTGTCGGGGAAGCATCTGAGTGGATGCTTGAGGATACTCCTCCTCCAATGCCTCGTACATTTGTGGGCCCCGGGGCATTGGGCCCCGTGCCCTGTTTTTTGAATTCCTGAACAAAGGATTTCCATGGATGTCAAATTTTGAATAGCATTTATTGGCCCAATGATTTCCTTTCTTACACCTGGGGCAGCAACCTGGAGTACGGTATGAATTTGGTCTTATTTCTCTTTGGGGATTTTGCCTAGAATAGCCTGATTGATTATGATAATTTTGCCTAGAATATCCTGATTGATTATAATGTCTATGTTGAGCCCTTGTAAAATTTTGAGGGGCAGCATCTCTCACAGCTGCTGCAATCACATTCCCTGTGACAAAGGCATCATTTACATCTTTACATAGTTGTATATATATGGAAAGATCCTTTTTATTTTTCCATGGCCTGATGACTTCCTGGCAATATTTATTAGCATTTTCGTACGCTAATTGAATAACTAATGGCATAACTTGATCAATGTCTCCAAAAACTCTACCTGCAGTTCTCAAAAGTCTATCAGCAAATTCAGCATATGGTTCATTAGGTCCTTGAATTACTTTGGACAAGCTACCTTGTAGATCCCCAGGTCCTTGTACAGTTTTCCATGCCTTTAAGGCAGCTGCATTTATCTGAGCATATACTCCTGGGGTATAATGTTTTTGATCCTGTATGTCTGCGAATTGCCCTTCTCCTGTGAGCATTTCTATATTATGGTCTCCAAACCCCGCATCTGCATTTCTTTTAGCTGTTTCTATACAAAGTTCCTGAAATTGCGATCGCCAAACCAAGTATTGTCCCCCACTTAATGTTGCTTTACATAGACGTTTCCAGTCTGCGGGGGTTAAGCTAAAGGTGTTAAGGGACTCCAATATACTCAACGTGAAAGGAGCTTGGGGTCCATAAGTCATTACTGCCTCTTTGAGATTTTTTATTGTTTTGAAATCTATTGGCTGGTGGCCCCTCTGTCCATTTTCATATTCAAATACTGGCAGTTCCCAATGTATCTGTGAGTTACCCTCGAGAGCGCATAAGCGCTCAGAAAGACTTTTTATTTCTATTTCTAGGGTATGCAAACGTCTAGTGATACCCTTCATATTTTCTGTAATCGATTTCACCCATGGGGGAGTAGAGGACACAAGTTCCTCCACTTGATGATCCCTTATCTTGGTCTTCCTTAATTTCCTTTTATTCATTTTCTCAAAATCACCTTTAGTTAATTCCTCCTCACTACTACTACTCTCATTGGTCCTAACTGACTCAGTAACATCCTGAGTCCCAGGTTCAATTGAGACCATGTATCCTTGAAATATCTCTAATAAATCTTGAATAGCTTTAGCAGCTCGGATCTTTGTAATTTTGGGGGACACTTCTAATACTCTCCTTACTGGTCTTAGTTGACTCAGCGGAATCTACGCTTTTATGATTGCCTTCACTGTTTTCTAAATCCTCCTCACTAACGACAGACTCATCCATATCAAAGAATTCATCAAGAGCCTCGTACACTTGGGTCTTAGTTATTTTCGAACCCATTTTAACCGCTCTGACTAGAGACTCCTGCGAGGTTTCTCAGTTCTTACCTGCCGTGCTGAATTCCCCGTACGGGCCACCAACTGTTAGCCGCCGGAAAGGGATTGCAGCCTGGAACGGCAGCGCCGCGGGAAGGAGTCCGGAGACAGGATGGAGACGAAAAAATTCTTTAATCTTTCTGTCTCTGTCTCTTGTAATTTCTAACACTACATACACACTCTCACAAGAAACCAACCACGTACTCTTACAAGAAACTACAATGTATCTATACAATAGCGATAACCCTGTCCTTTCACTCTCACAAGAAACCAAGCCACATACTCTTACAAGAAACTACAATGTATCTATACAATAGCGATAACCCTGTCCTTTCTCTCTCTGGTCTCATCCCATGCGCCCGAGCAGGAATGGTGCTTGCTCGATCTGCCGAGTCACTCCTCAAATCTCTCGAGATCTTGGGCCAAGTCCCGTGAGACTACGGAAGGCGACAATGCCCAAAAATGTCAATCTGCTGAGTCATTGCTCAAATCTCTCGAGATCCTGGGCCAAGTCCCGTGAGACTACGGAAGGCGACAATGCCCAAAAATGTCTATGGCCCATAGTCAACCGCAATCTTAGCTATCTCCCCAAACAGGGCTCCTGCAAAGGCTGCCACCCAGGTGGGTGCTCTTGGCTGGCAGACCTGGATGTAACCAAAATGAAAAATGACTATCAGAAGTGTGTTTTGTTTTAGTGTGAGTTACCATTAGTGTACTTGTTTACTGTAAAGGTAGACACTTAGCATTCAGTGCAGTTTTAAATAAAAAGTAATTAAAATTTCTGCTAAGTTCTGAAATTCAAGTACATCTCAGAAAAAGATTGGTAGGTACAAGGTAAATGAACAACATCCTGAGTTGTTGCATAAATAATTGCAAGTTGAGATTTTTACAGCTTTGATTTTTTTATAGTTTGTATCTGTCTTTAATATATTAAAGGGCAACAGACTTAGAACTGAATTTTATTCATCAACTGACACATTATATTAAATAAATAAATTTCACTATGGCTACTATTCGGTTAGCAAACTAATTATCCTGAGAATTTCAGGCACTTGGAGCAACTGATCATAGAAAAGAGCACCACAATGACTCCATGTAGTCAAACAAGCCCAGGGGTCTTTGATTCTGTTTCATCCTCACACCACCCTCATGCAAAGCTACTGCAGATCCCTCCTGCCCTTCCTCCAGCCATGCCCTGTCCAGGCATACCCCTCCCTCTGCACACTGCTTCAGCACACCCCCCTTCTACTCTCACCCCTCCCATGGCCTTGGGCAATATTCTCCTAAAGGTTGTCAGCACAAGCTAGTAGTCTTTCCAATCCATTCACAGAGAGGCTAGTGTCACCTGAGAAAAAGAACCAGGTCATGTTATGTCCATACTCTAACCCTCCACACTCAGAATAAAATCCAAACTCCTTACACAGCCCAAACCCTGTGGCTCCATCTGCCATCTCCACCTCACCTTCCACCACTCTGCACAATGACTGTCAGAATCCAACCACTGAGCTTTTACTCTGCTCCTGATTCAACAGGTGCCTACTGACAGAATGGTTTATCCATATTTTGCTTTTTTGTCATTTAGTACTTAGATCAAATGCTGCTTCCAGATATAAAAACTTCACTAGTAACTCAACCTCTCATAATCCTTGTCATTTTCTACGTTTTTTTTTTTACAAGAAATCACAGGTCCTCATAAGAAATCACGACCTTGCTTACTGATCTGTTTTCTTGCTAATTGCCATTTTCCAAATTAGAATGACAGTTCCAAGGAGCCTGCCTATTTGATGTCTGAGCTGTTTCCCCAGAACCTTGAACATAAATAAAAGAAAAAAATAGTACTTTGTCTCAACGAACTGCTTGATACTTGTGTGATATGAGAGAGGACAAAGATATTTAAAGTCAATAAGCAGGAGCAACCAACAATGAAATTATACATCCAAGATATAAAAATATTAGAGGATGTTGTTGCAAATTCACAGCAGCATTTTTGAAACATGGATGAGTACCAGAAGCAAATGGAGGAACACTAATAAAGTAGACACCTCCTAACCCACCTCCATGGTTTTAATTCAGCAATTAATGTGGATATTAAAATTGGCTATTTTATTAAGCAACCCCTGGTGATTTTGATGAAGTGATCCTTGGACCACACTTGAAAAAATGCTAACTCAACAGCCCACATTCGTGTACTATTAATTTAATGCAACCCATGCAGATTTCTAGGACACCTGAAATGTCTCTGTTAATGTAATTCATCTAAATTGCCCAGGTCTTTCCTTTTACCTGAGACCACAGGATACTTTCCCACATGGGATCACACCAGAGTTTTCCTGCTGGTCAGAGGACTGTAAATTGTTATCCTGCTGAATAAACAAATATCTTAGAAGGTACATGACTTACCTATAGTGTCTTGCTTACAAAAATTCCAACTTACAATTCTATAAGGAATAAAAAATTGCAAAATTTGTCAGCTAGTGTTGTAATAATTGATTATGGGAGGTAACATAAATGGATGTTCATTCTGTACCAATATTATAATAATCAATGAGTCACTACAGTAACCATGATGATCAAGCAAAGATGGGAATAAACAACTAATACCCTGCTCTTATTCCTAATATATGCCAGAAAACAAAGAGGACTGACAAGACCATATTATTTAATTCCATTTATGGCTCACAATAAATTTCCCTGGCAGCTCTAGGGACATACACAAACATACATAAACACATACATATCCACATAGAGATATGTTACTTCCCCTTATCTCACCACCCAAGATAGGAATTCAGTGAGGTGTATCTGCTGGGAGCTAAGATAGAAAAGCCACACATCTCAACAGATTCACTTCTAACCACAATTTAAAGGTGAAATTTTCTAAACTATTTACTTCAGTGTGATTTTTCTGAAAATGACCAATAGTATGGTCTATGGGACAGTTTTTCCTGACTATTTTCAATACACAGCCAATGAATTTTAAAAGCTGATACTGCAATATAGGAAAAATCATTTTAAATGTCGAACATCTTTTAAATCCTGGAGCAGACTGTGGTTTCAACCAAAAAGATTCCTTACTACTATTGTTGTATCTGGTAGTTGATATTTCAATGAAACTATAACAGATAAGGATTATAATTTAAAATAATGCCACATATGGTAGCATCAAAATTTTTGAAATATTTATGAATACCTGACCATAGATGTGTGATGCCTATACAATGAACACCAGAAAGCTTTGCTGAGAGAATTAAGGAAGACCTACATAAATGGAGGATGTACCATGTTCATGGGCCAGAAGATTTAGTATTATGTATGTTTCCAAAATTATTCTATAGATTAAATTCAATCCTAACAAAAGTCCTAACAAAATAGTTTAAAAACTAGAAGTTTAATTCTAAAATGCATATGAAAATACAAAGGATAAACACTATGAAGGAAATTTTGTAAAAGAACAGTTAGATAACAATGCTATCTGATTTCAAAACGTTTTATGAACCTACAATAATTAAGACAGTAAGTTTTTGGCATCAAGTTTGACAAGTATATATATCAAAGGAACAACACAAAGTACTGGGGATATAGCTCAGTTGGTAGAGTGCTTGCCTCACATGCACAAGGCCTTGGGTTCAATCCCCAACACCACAAAAAATAAAAAAGAAAGAAAGAAAAAGGAACAGCACAGAGAGTCCAGAAATATACCCACAATTATATGGATAACTGATTTTTCACAAGGATACAAAGGCAATTCAGTGGAGAACAGTCCTTTCAACCAAAAGTGCCAGGACACGTGGATATCCAAACATACAAGTACTGTGATCCATATACCATAACATATACCAAAATGAACTCAAATGGATCATATATATAAAAAAATCCTAAACCTATAAAACTTCTAGCAGAAAACAGAAGAAAATCCTTGTTGACTGTAGATTAGGTACAGATTTCCTAGAAGAGACACCACAATAATAATCAATAACTGAAAAACTCAAGAAGTAGGAAATACTGAAAGTTGAAAACTTTAGCTCTGCTGGCTATGGTGGCACAAGCCTGTAATCCCACCAGCTTCGGAGGCTGAGGCAGAATAGAAATTTCAAAGCCAGACTCGGCAATGTAGCAAGGCTCTAGCAATGTAGAGAGATTCATAATGAGACACTGTCTCAAAACCAAATAAATAAATAAAAGTAAAAACAAAATAGAAAATAGAAATATATTAGTGTCTCAAAAATCTGAAATAATCACTTAAAAAAATCAACTCAAAAAAAATCAACTCTTCCAAATTTATGGCGGGAAGATTGACAACACAAGTCATTGGTTAGAGAGAAAATATATTTAAAAATGTCATATATCTAAAAAGGATTTGTATCTAGAATACAGAAAAATCTCACCGTAGTTAATAATAAGAAATAAGAGAGACCCACAAGAGAAACAGCCAGAAGATTTAATAGATACCACAATAAACAAGATATGCAAATGTCAAGTATTGTGAAAAGATGCTCAACTGCAACATTCTAACCATTAGGGAAAGGTCACATGAAACCTACAAGATAGCAGTTCACTCCCAGTACAAAGGCCTAAGGTAAAAACACTGAGCACACCAAGCACTGGCAAAGTCCTGGAGGATGCAACTCTCATACATTACTAGTGGCAATAAAAACTGGTAGCAACAACTGCAGATTGGCAGCTTCTTACCATGTTAATCTTATATTTATGTTGTGATCCAGACATTGAACTCCTACGTATTTAACTAGTGAAAGAAAGCACCATAATTTCACAAAAAGATTTATTCACAAATGCTATTTTTTTTTTTTTGGACTGGGGATACAAGAGGCCTTGTGCACAAAGCAAGTTCTCTGCCAAACATACCCCCCAAAATCCAACCTTTAGCAGAGTGAATGAAAAAAAATTAATCCAAAAGCAGGTTTTCATAAACTGGATACATGTGCATCACAATAAAAGGATGAGCCATTGATATATGCAACAAAATGAATAAATCCCAAAATAAATAAGGTGAATTAAAGAAGCCAAATTAAAAAAAAAATCTAAAGCCAAACAAACAAAACACCTTTGAAGATTCTTTTTCAATGAATTTGTAGGACATTGACACTGAATCTACTCTATAGTAAAGACGTGGTGTGCTGCCTAGGGACAGAGGGTAGTAGAGTGGGTAGGCATACAGGTACACAAAACTGAAAATGTTATGTCCTGGGGAATGATAATATTTAGGTCTATCTGGTTATTTTATGAGATATAGCAGGGTTTATAATAGAGTAAATTATATGGTATCATTAATTTTTGAAAACACAGAATTCTTATATCTGACATATTAATAATTTAGATAATACTTGATAAAACTTTCTGGCGTCTTTTAAAAAAAAAAACATTATAAAGTAGATTAAAAACATGGCAGCATGGAAGAATCCTGGGAAGATCTTCTAATAAACTGTATATTTCAATACCCATCAGAGAGATACATGGGAATCACTAATTATTACTAGGCCAGGTATTATCATTGAAGGTCCCAGCAATGTTGTGTGTGAGTGCTCTTATCCCCATTTTACAGAAGAGGAGGCTGGCTCAGAGAGACTTGTTACCTGTCTTATCCTCCTGTGTCCTAGCTGTACAGGGAAAATAGCTCCAGGATACCCTGGGGCAGGACACCACACGCATTTTTAGCCAGGAATGGTTCACATCTTTCTCCTTCATGAGTGACACTGATTCCCAAAGCAAGAATGAATGGACTTAGATATGGGATCCCTTCACCTCCCCACACACCACAGAGGTTCAGATCCTACCTCAGGGTACTCCTACACTTACGTGAGTCCATACACCTGAAAGCAGATCTTCTACTGCTCCTGCCATGGCAGGTCTGTCTCTATTAAAAGGTTACCAATGTCACAATAATGCATGTCAGGTTACTATGCTAAACCACAATATGAACAATGGTCTTCCAAACTGGTAATGCCTGTTTGGACCTTTGTCTTCTTGCTTTTTCACTGAGAGGAAATACTTTCACTTCTTCAGGCTCCAACTGACAAAGCAAAGTAATTAGAGAGACTGGAGACTAGTTATAGGTCCTCATAATACTATAGGCCCCCTTAAGTCCTAACCAGTGCACCAGACCCAGATCTACTCTGATATGTCTGTTGATGAGTCAGTCAGGCCTTCCTTCTCCTATATATCAAGGTGGCTCTGCAAGGTCACCAGAAATACCAAAACTACTTGAACTGGACCAATCAAAGATATGTGACCTCTTTGAACCCTCAGCTACTAAAGATGTTAAGAAAAAAAAAGAACTCAGGAAACAGTTGTGTGACAGTGCAGGTGAAGACAGGAGAAGGAACTCACACTGGGGTGGCTCAAGTATGGGCCCAGGAAGAGCTTCTGACTCTTGTTTCAATGTCCCTCCCTGAAGATCCAGTGTCACCTTTTCCTGGAGCTCCAGGAAAGTTACTCGAAGCCGCAGTCATGGGCACACTGGATGTAAATACAGAGTGCCCCAACAGAGTATAGGAAAAGAACAATTATTCGATGAAAGGGTGAAGATTTTCTCCACCACAACTCCATTACACTGCACAGCACAGAGATAGCACTGAATTTCCTATCTATATACATATGAGTATGCGTGTGTGTGTGTGTGTGTGTGTGTGTGATCCTTCTAGTGTTCTCAAATACTCATTAAAATATAGTGATTCCCATTAAGGCTAAGAAATGACACAATTAAACAGCAGTGCACTTGGGCAGTTCAAATGGAAAGGACACAAACACTGGCTTTCTGGATGATGAACCAAATACCATACTGGGATGGAAGGTCGCCCCAGGAACTCCTCACAAGCCTCCCTTGACTAAAACAATCAGTTAAAATAATACACACACACACACACACACACACACACACACACACACTCACAGAGAGAAAATGTCAAGTAAATTAGCAAGCTGGATAAGAATACCATGTGTGTTGCAGAAAAATACATGGTATTTTATTTAGAAAGTTTTTACATGTGAGTAAAATGTAAAGTTATACACAGGAGTGATATAGTCATCTCATTTTGAATAGTGATTATCTTTATGAGAGAAGGAAAGGGATGTCATTATGAAGTAATAATTTTTTTACTTTACCTGGATTAATTTTTTATAGTTCTCTGTTCCCAAAATATATAAGTAACAGATATTTTAGGAACTATAATTTTATCATACATAATCTCTCCCTTCATTGCTAATGTTTAATATTGAATCATGTGCAAAAGTTAAAAATATAACACTCAGCATTCTATTTGTCTTTGAAATTTACATTATGCTATTTAATTACATTGTTTTTTCTGTGCAGACATATATGCAAATATAATATATATATATATATTCATGTTACATTTCATATAATACTATAAATATGTGTGTAAATATACATGTATATATATATATAGCTTGTATTCTGTGTTTCTTGCATTTCTTTTTTACATTTATCTGAACTTTTTTGCTAAGTACTAATACATAGATAAGAATTCTAATTATATAACAAGGTATATAAGATATAATCTAATTTTCCTATTAATGAATCTTGTACCAGCTTATCAAGCCCCATTTCTTTTCTTGTTTTTTTGGAGATGTGGATTGGTTGAATCCATGGGGCAACTGCCCCCTGAGCTACATACCAGCCCATTTTACTTTTTATTTCAGGGAGGGTTTTACTAAGTTGCTGAGGCTGGCTTTGAGCTTGAGATCTTACAATCTCAGCCTCCTTAGTTGCTCAGATTACAGGCATGTGCCAGCTCCAGCCTTGCCAAGCCCCATTTCTTGAACAATTGCTGATTTGAATATCCATATCTGTAGCATAGTAAGTAATATGTCTGCATCTGCTCATGAAGCTTTCTATAGACTTCATTTAATCTCCATGCAAACTACAAAATCCAACAGTTTATAAAATCAAATGTTTCTGAAACATGTCTGTATATACATCTGTACCGCCTGGTAGTATAATTTCCACATTATCATTCACATTTTGGATGGATGTGGTGGAATGAGGATGAGGATAAGGATGAGGATGATCAGTAATACAGATGCCAGTCATATTAGGCACAAAAATAAATAAATCGTTTTCTCTAGTATCATTCAAAAAAGCATGTAGTAGTTCAGAGGTCACATGCAAGTCTTCTTACCCCAAAGGTCCAGGCCGCTAAACCACTTTTTGTATACAGAGTGTCCTGTGTTTTAGTTCAAAAGTTAACAAAGTGGAAAAAAAGGTCAACAAAGTGAAAGGACTCACCTAAGGTCTTGTGTCAGTATAGATGGCTGTGGCATCCACGATGCAGGCTAGATGACTCCCATCCTCAGACTAGCTAACCCATTATTACTCTTTGTTCTTCTGTAATTTACACTAGAAAGAAAACAAGAGAGCAGAAAGCACATGCAATCTAAGGAATGAGATAAGAACAATATTTGCTTCCTGTGCTACATTCCAGATGCTGTATGCTTCAAATCTTCTCTTTTATGGGGTACAAATATTTTTCCTTGGAATCACCATTTCCTCTTCTAAGAATCTATCCCAAGCATACAAGTAAAATACAAAGGAAATAAGCATAAGGTCTTTCCTGGCAGAACAAATCAGAACAGCAGAAAACTAGAAATAAACAGATGTCCATCATGAAGGGATTGACTGAATAATCTAAGTTTCATCTACATCCTAGAGTACTATACAGGTATAATAAGCCAGGAAGACTCCCTTTCTCTCTACTACACAGTGTCCTTAGGATACATTGCCAAGTAAGAAACCAAGGCACAGGAAAGTGTGTAGGGTAGCTGCTGTCCAATCTCATAGGCACTGGCTATAACTGGGTATTCAAGTTGATTAAATTTATATTAAATTAAAGATTCTGTTTCTCTATCATACTCATCACATTTTAGGTATTCAACTGCCACAGACAGCTAGTGGCCACTATGTTGGGACAATGTACACACAGAATATTTTCATCTTTATAGAAACTCAGACTGATTTTCAATATACTACTTCTTACCTATGAAATAGAAGAAGAGTCACATAAAGTTATACATTTATTACATTTTTAAAATTCTAAGGCAAAATTAAAAAATCAATGATGCATATTCTCTCAAAAATATTACGTTTACTGGATCCATGTGATGAATAGAAGAAGAAATGGCAAGCAACCAGGTAGTCATGAAGTAACTCTATTACCCAGATTGAAACCTCTAAAAATTATGTCCTACCAAAAGGAACCAGGCTCCCTTGAGACATGTCTGATTGCAGGTCAGGGTTGGAACTATACCAGGTCAATCTGGACAAAACTATCATAACTGAAAATATATGCAAGAAGACTCAGAGACCACTAAAGCTCCTGTTGGGCAAAAACAGAGAAATTGAACATCAACAAGGTTAATAACTACATTGGGGTGAAACATGAAAACACAGAGATATCTACAGCTCATGACGAAATTCTAAAACAAAAATAAAAACACAAAACACAATCAATGAACATCTTTGGAAAAACTAAGAAAAAAATTTTTCCCTCGTTTTGAAAAGTAGAAATATTGTAAAAAAATTTCCATCCTACCTTTGCATACATACAAGAGTTCAGTGTAAACTAGTAGATGATGATGGAGAGATTTCTTTCCCAGAATTCCAACTAGTAAAGTACAAAAACATTTATAGAATTTGAATATAACACTTTTACAACCTTTAATGAAAACCGATCTACACAATCATCTTCACTGAATGCAAAAAATTTGACATGTAAGGCAGATGGAAAATTTTAGAATGAATTGAGCAGGCTTATAACACTTGAACCTAGTGATCAGTCATAATGTCCCAAGAGAAGAAACAAATTGGACATATAAGCTTTCTGTCAAGACTATAGGAATAGACAACACTACATTTCAGGTACTTTTGCCAAAAAAAAAAAGAATCTGCATTTAGTGTAACCAATTTATCTAATACAAACTTAAAGGTTGAAGTAGTGACAAAAGGAACATGACACTAAAATACAATGAGCAAAATCCACAATGCAACAGACACTGGCGAGAGGTCCAGATTTTTAAGCAAATACATTAGAAGGTATGATGGTTAATTTTATGTGTTAACTTCACTGGGCCAAGTAGTGCCCAGACATTGGGTCAATCACTTTGGATGTTTCTGCAAGGTATTTGTAGGTGATATTAAATTTGAATTGGTGAATGAGGGAAGCAGCTTGCCCTCCCAGTTGTGGGCATGCATACCCAATCAATGAAAGACCTGAATAGAATGAAAAGGCTGAATGAGAGGGAATCTTTCTGACTGCAGGCCTTGAAGTTAAGATATCAGTCTTTCCTGCCTTCAATACTGAATGAAAAATTGGCATTTGGACTGGAATTTACATCACTGACTCTTCTGATTCTTCAGCCTTCAGACTTGGACTCTTTCTGTCTCCACCCCATAGGATTTCTTTGTTTATACCTTGCTGTTTGCAGATCATGGGATTTCTCAGCCTTCATAATCACATGAGCCATTCTTCATATCATATTCAAATTGCAGAAAATCAAAGATGAAAAAGACTTTCATGGATGCAAGGGGAAAACACATTACCTATAGAGAAAGCAAAAATCTGAAGTACACTTGACTTCTCTTTATTCAAAAAAAGAAGGAATAGAGTAAAAATATTTAAAAAGGGTTGAATTCAAAAAATGCCACGAATCTACAATTCTGTATTCTCTGAGACTATCCTTCAAAAGAAAAAAATGAAAAAAAAAAGATTTTCTCGGAAAAAAAAAAAAAGTTGAGGGAATGTTGAGCAATGTTGCCTTGGAGGAGATATGAAAAGAAGTTCATAGCAGCTTGAGAGGCTCAGATAGGAGGATCATGACTTCAAAGAAAGCCTCAGCAAACATGAGGCACTAAGCAACTCAGTGAGACCCTGTCTCTAAATAAAATACAAAATAGGGCTGGGGATGTGGCTCAGTGGTCGAGTTCCCGTGAGTTTAATCCATGGTCCCCCCTACTTTGCCCCGGCAAAAGAAATTCTTTTGAAACAAGGAAACTTTTCTTGGCCAGAAACTCAGATCTCTGTAAAGAAAAGAAGAATATTAGAAAAAGAATGTGTTCTTGTACTATAGGGGTCTTATTGAGGAAGTTGGAGCCCAAACCAACTTGAAGGAGATTTGGGCCTACTTTTTATTTTATTAGGTGCAAGGTCTCTGGTTTAATTCCTAGGTCCTTGATCCACTTTGAGTTAAGTTTTGTACATGGTGAGAGAAAGAGATTTAATTCCATTTTATTACATGAGGATTTCCAGTTTTCCCAACACCATTTGTTGAAGGGGATGTCTTTTCTCCAGTGAACATTTTTGGCACCTTTGTCTAATATAAGATAATTGAAGGTGTGTGGGTTCGTCTGTCTTCTATTCTGTACGATTGGTCAACTGGGCTATTTTGATGCCAATACCATGCTGTTTTTGTTACTATTGCTTTGTAGTACAATTTAAGGTCTGGAATAGTAATGCCACTAGCTTCATTCTTCTTGCTAAGGATCGCTTTGGCTATTCTGGGTCTCTTATTTTTTCAGATGAATTTCATGATTGCTTTTTCTATTTCTATGAGGAATGATATTGGGATTTTTTTTTGTTTAATTTTTATTTATAGTAGTAGTATGTATAACAGTTAATACTACACATATGGAGCATCTTTTTACACAAAACAATTTGTATACAAAGTATATTCGTAGCATTCAAGTCTTCAATCATGCATTTAAAATAATGATATCCATCTTATTCAACCACTTTTTCTTTATTTCTCCCCTTCCCCCCTTACTCCCTTTCTTCCCCTCCCTTCCCTTTGACCATTATAGTGTTCCTCTAATCCTCCTATGTACCCCGACCCAACAATACTGTGAACAGGCCTCCTTATATCAGAGGAAACATTTGGTATTTGGATTTTTTAGATTGACTGATTTCACTTAGCATTATATTCTCCAACTTCATCCATTTAACAGCAAATGTCATTATTTTATTCTCTTTTATTGATGAGTAAAATTCCATTGTGTATATATATATATATACCATATTTTCTTTATCCACTCATCTACTGAGGGACATCTAGGTTGGTTCCACAACCTAGCTATTGTGAATTGTGCTGCTATAAACATTGAAGTGGCTGTGTCACTGTAATATGCTGTTTTTAAGTCCTTTGGGATTAGACCCAGGAGTGGGATGGCTGGGTCATAGGGTGGTGCCATTCCCATTTTCCCAAGAAATCTCCATACTGCTTTCCATAACGGTTGTACCATTTTGCAGTCCCACCAGCAATGTATGAGTGTGCCTTTTTCCCCATATCCTCTCCAACATTTATTGTTGTTTGTGTTCTTGATAGCTGCCATTCTGACTGGAGTGAAATGAAATCTTAGAGTAGTTTTGATTTGCATTTCTCTAATTGCCAGCGATGTTGAGCATTTTTTCATGTATTGGTTGATTAATTGTGTATCTTCTTCTGATAAGTGTCTTTTCAATTCCTTAGCCCATTTATCAATTGGATTATTTGTTTTTGTGTGTGTGTGTGTCAAGTTTTTTGAGTTCTTTATATATTCTAGAAATTAGTGCTCTATCTGATGTGCATGTATTAAATATTTGTTCCCAATTAGTTGGTTCTCTATTCACCTCACTGATTGTTTCTTTTGCTGAGAAGAAGCTTTTTAGCTTAAATCTATCCCATTCATTAATTCTTGGTATTAATTCTTGTGCTACCGGATTCTTGTTAAAGAACTTGGAGCCTAATCCGACATGTTGGAAATTGTAGCTTACATTTTCTTCTATTTTGATTGGTATTGCATTGAATCTGTATAGTGCTTTGGGGAGAATGGTCATTTTGATGATATTAGTTCTACCTATCCATGAACAAAAAAAGAAAAAGAAAAAGAAAGAAAGAAATTGAGAGGAAAAGTGGGAGTTAGTTAGCTAAAATATTTAACCCATGTACTTAATATTTAAGTATATGCCAATGCAATCAAACATAAAATTGATATTTAGATTAATGTTTTCCCAAATTATTTCATCTTAGCTACTACAATGCATAGCATAATGAAGATATCTAAGAAACTTTTCAGGAAGAAAAAAAAATAACTGCTTGGGATTCCTTGTTTCAGGGTCCACTTCTCCCTCTGGGGGAAGTCTTTTTGCTATCCTTTAAATAAAGCTTTCTATTTTCCACTCTAAAAAATAACTGCTTAACAATTTAACCAAGACTTTCCAAATTCGATTTTATCATGGAACACCTCCTTCACAGAAAACTTAAGAGCAAGCAGAACAGAGTTCAGGAAAAACTGGTTTAATATGATATGTATACCCATAAATTAGTCCTGAGAAGTAGATTCTGAGGAAATCAGCAGCTAAATAAAATTTCTACTTTACTTATGAATCTCGTGTTTAAAAATGGAAGCTGAAGGGTGAAGTCACTGCTCTTAATAGTCAGGGGATGGGTCAAGATTCGAGTGACATACAATGAATGCTTCCCAAATCTAAATTCAATGTCTTAATCTTTGAAATTGGAATAAAATTTCTGGAAAATTTGTGTTTTCAATTAAAAAAAAAGAAAGAAAAAGAATATTTGAAGGTAAATTATTTTCTATTCTTATTCTGTAATGATCTAACAGATAAAAGTTGGCTCAAAATAATAATAGCAACAGTGTTTTTGATTATGTATGTGTGTATATGTACGTATGATTGTGTATGCTTATGTATAAGTAAAATTAATGATAGTAACAATGCCTGGGATGTGAGAGAGGAATTAGGATTATTCTGTTAATACAAAGTTGATTTCACTGCCTCCGACTTAGTATGGAATTATCTGAAAGTATTATTATAACTGTATCCTGCAATCTGCAGGGTAAACACTAAAAAAAACAACAAAAATTATAATTGATATATAAGAAAGGAAAAAAATGTTAGCATATAAAATACTCAAACCCAGAAATGATAAAAAAAAAAAAAAAAATCTTGGGAAACACAAATGGGAATGAAGAATAAGGGCAACAAATAGAGAACTGGAACAAAAAAAGGTAGGTGTTAATCCAACCATATTATCACTTTGAATGTCAATGGTCTAAATACACGAAGTAAAAGAATATCAGAAGGGATCAAAATTCCAAACCCCAAGAGTATTCTGTCTATAAGAAACTCAATTAAATATAAAAATGCCTAATATTTGCATGATATGACTTTCTCCATCTTTTTAATTTTAACATTAATCAAATGAACAATGGAAAAAATACATGAATTTCAAGCTGGGTTAACTCAAGTACAAGGAAAGTTAACATGGATAAATATGTGAATTAAAGAATATAATGAGGCCAGTCATTCAAGAAGACATTATAATCCTCAATGTGTATGTGTCAAAACCATGAGGCTACGACTGAAAGAACTACAGGAGAAATAGATGAATCCACTATTATAGTTGGAGACTTCAATACCCCTTTACAAGAAATGGAAAGTTCTGGAACAGCAGGCAGAAAATCAGTGAGGACATAGGTGAATAACAACACTGTCAATCAGCTGAATATAACTGACACCTACACACTACTTTGTTCAATGATAGCTGAATGCACATTCTCAAGCTCACATGGAATGCTCACCAAATAAAGACCACACTCTTTGCCATAAAACACTTCTTCACACATTTGGATAGTGGCAATGGTTGTACATCACTGTTTATATTCTAAACCCCATATTTAAAAGGGTGAATTTTATGTAAATTTTATTTCCATTAAAAAAAAGTGAAAAAAGAAGGAAGCAGATATGTTAGGCAGCCAGACTGTGAAATCTCTGAGCAGAATTCCCCTCACTGTGGCTCTTCCCTAGGATGAGAATGAAAAGAAAGCCAAAGAAGAGTGGGGAAATCATGTAACATTGTGAAGGCTTTAAGCTGAAAAGAGTTATTCGTGATTAGAAAATGATGGACACAGGAACAAAAAGGTAGGTATTCATGTTTACAAACAGAAGCATACTTTCATTTGAATGACCAGTAGTGGCCCTGAGGAGGAGCACCTAGGCTACCAGTCACCCATGTACATGGAGGAAGGCAGGGTCCATCAACTAGCAGAGTCTGAACTTTGAGCTGCGTCTAGAAGTGTCTTTACATAGCCAGCTGCAACCCATTAGTGGGTTATAAAATCAATTTAGTAGGTTATTGCCATAATTTTAAAGGTGAACTCTAAACATGGGATTAAAGATGAATGAAATAAAATTCATACTGAGGCACAGGTAGTCAGGCATTGTTCACTGGTTTCAGTTATAAATATGTATATTTGTACAAAGTGAAAATAGAAAATATTTTTTTGTGAATTCCAGTTCAAATATATTCTGAAAAACACTACCCCATTATAGCAAAGTTTTATGCTGTGCATTATTAACATTAAATTGGTATAAAACAATCTATTAACTTCTTCAGCAAAATAGGGTAAAAGATTATACTTTTATTAGCTGATACATATGTAAGACATGACATCTAAAGATATGTTATGGGCTGGGGTTGTGGCTCAGTGGTAGAGCGCTTGCCTAGCACATGAACAGCCCAGGTTTGATCCTCAGCCACCACATAAAAATAAAAGGCATTGTGTACAACTAAAACAAATAAATAAATATTTAAAAAATAAAGATATGTTACATGGCTAGATGTGGTGGCACACACCTGTAATCCCAGTGGCTCAGGAGCCTGATGCAGGGCAACTGGAAGTTCAAAGCCAGCGTCTGAAGCTTATCAGACTCTGCAATATATCAATACCCGTCTCAAAATAAAAAATGAAAATCGTAGCTGGGGTTGTAGCTCAGTGGTGAGCACTTGCCTAGCATGTGTGGAGCACTGGGTTCTATCCTCAGCACCACATAAAAATAAACAAAATAAAGGTGTTGTGTCCATCTAGAATTAAAAAATATTTTAAAAAAATAAAAAGGGCTGGGTGATTGGGATTGGTGGTTAAGCACCCCTGAGTTTAATTCATGGTACCAAAATAAATAAATAAATAGATATGTTACATGAAATGACTACAAAATTGTTGCCGCCGGAAAGGGATTGCAGCCTGGAACGGCAGCGCCACGGGAAGGAGTCCGAAGACAGGATGGAGACGAAAAAAAAATTCTTTAATCTTTCTGTCTCTGTCTCTTGTAATTTCTAACACCACATACACACTCTCACAAGAAACCAAGGCACCTACTCTTACAAGAAACTACAATATATCTATACAATAGCGATAACCCTGTCCTTTCTCTCTCTCGTCTCATCCCATGCGCCCGAGCAGGAATGGCGCTCGCTCGATCTGCTGAGTCACTCTCAAATCTCTCGAGATCCTGGGCCAAGTCCCGTGAGACTACGGAAGGCGACAATGCCCCAAAATGTCGATCTGCTGAGTCACTGCTCAAATCTCTCGAGATCCTGGGCCAAGTCCTGTGAGACTACAGAAGGCGACAATGCCCAAAAATGTCTATGGCCCGTAGTCAACCGCAATCTTAGCTATCTCCCCAAACAGGGCTCCTGCACTTCCCCCCTTTTGTTTTAAAAGAGGGGATGCTCTAGGACGTCTATGTGCAACCAACATTCTTACCCATCATCGGATAATCAAGGCTGTGCCCTCAAAATAAGTTACTAAAATTTTTAAAAAATCATGTTAGTATTGTTTTTCTACTAACATTTCTATTATTGGAATCAAATATATAGGTATGAAATAAAAAGTGTGGACTTAATCCATTTCTAATTTTTTTTTTTTTTTTTATCATCAAAGCCCAAAAGCTTGCTTACAACTGGGAAAAATTCTAACATATTTATTGTCCCTTGGCTTTGTCAATTATAGCTGCTATAACAGTAATATACACCAGGTGGCTTAAATAAAAAAAACAGATGTTTCTAAGTTCTAAAGGCTGATATATCTATTATCAAGGTGCTAGAAGATTTTTTATGGTGAGATCCCCTTCCTCATTTGCAGACAGGTCCTTTTTGTTGTATTTTTACATGGTAGAGACAGAGCAAAAGAGATTTCTCTCCCTGGTGAGTGTTTTAATAAGGCTACTAATACCATTAAGGGAGTTCTACACTTATGACCTCACCTAAAACCTAATGACCTCCTAAAGGTCCCACTTGGAATAACCAAAACTTGGGGACTAGGATTTCAACACATGAATTTGGAAGATATAAACATTTAGTTCTTAGCATTCTTATCTGGCAGAGTTTTCCCTCTCCAACTTGTTGTATTCATTGGATAAATATTTATTAACATCCTGATACTGGGTCTGAGGTTGTGGCTCAGCGGCAGAGCGCTCGCCTCGTACGTGCGCGGCCCAGGTTCGATCCTCAGCACCACGTTAAGCCTAAATGCATTTCATTGTGTACAACTAAAGTAAATAAATAAATATTTTAAAAAACATCCTGATACTGAACATAAATATGTGGGTATTTCTTCTTTGGAACATATTAAATGGATATTTTGGTGATCTACAAAAGATTTAGACACTCCAAATTTCCTAAACACAAGTTTGCTCATAGCAGGTAGTATATATTAAAGAGTTTCACAGCTGTAAGGAAATGATGCATCTGTTGTTTCATATATTCATTTCTAAAAAGATAATTCAATAGTAAATTACAATAATATGGTTAATGAAAGAAGCAAGACCCTCCCCTATCCATCTCAAAAGACAACCTGGGAGGCTGAGGCAGGAGGATCGCGAGTTCAAAGCCAGCCTCAGCAATGGCGAGGCACTTAGCAACTCAGTGAGACCCTGTCTCTAATAAAATATAAAAAAGGGCTGGGGATGTGGCTCAGTGGTCAAGTGCCCCTGAGTTCAATCCCCGGAACTAAAAAAAAAAAAAAAAAAAAAAAAAAAAAAAAGAGAAAAAAATAAGATAACCTGTGTGATTCCATATATAGAAAAATATAGGAAATAAAACTGATCTTTTGACAGAAAATCAGGATTGCCTGGAGACAGGCATAATGAGGGGAGGGTGGTTGGGGGACATAGAACTGAGAATATGACATCCTGGCAATATAATCCTGATAATATTTAAGAGTATCTGGTTAATATAAAGGAACTTGTGGAGTCCACGACAAGAAAACAAATATATAGGTAATTAGTATTTTAACATTTTTAAATCTTATAACTAACTTATTGATATTACACTTAGATTATATATGGCATTAAAAACCACTCTAGAATGGATAAAACCATAGTTACCAGTGAAGAATCCATGTTACAATCACACATTGTTAAGAAAGAGACTCTAAGCAACTGCCTTTTCAACACCCATCTAAAAGATGTGTTGCAATCAATGCTTATTATACTCTATACAGAGAAATATATATATATATATATACAAATATATATTATATATGCACATATATATGTATATATTTACTGCCAGCACATGAGAAAGGCTACTACAAAGCATAAAGATGAGAATGGAAGGAAACTCTATCTGCTAAGATGCCTAAAGGATGAGATCAAAGTAGTTTCTGTATTTTATTGCTATTTTGTGAACCTAATGTGTGCTATTTCACCATACACACTTGTTCAGATTTATGAACTCACTTGAGCCAGACATTATATCATGGATGAAAGTGTCAGAGTCTCCTGAGCACTGCTGGCCTTCAGATCTGGATAGAAGCTTCAGCAGCCATTATGACCACTGTCTTCCTCAGACAATTGATAGGAGCTCAGTCACCACATGAAGAGCAGTCCAGCGGGAGATAGAATCCAGTATTACTATGCTTTATGGGGAAAATATTTGCAAGGCACCACAATAGCACTGGATCAGTGACCAATGGCACTGGTACAATTGGGTAGTGACTATAACAACCAGAAAGTACAATGGACATCTCACCTGAGTCTTTTCTCCTCCTTTCCACATCTATCATCCTATCAAAAGAAAATTGAAAAGGAATAATAGCCCAAATTCATACAGCCATTTATGAACCCACAATAACCACACAGATTACACTGCCTGGGGCAAAGAGAGTCCCACATTTCTTTCCCTCTTGAGTCAGCAGAGCACTGAATCCCAGAGCAGGAAAGAGGTGACTTGGGTCTCGGGTCGCTTCATATCCTCACACCCCAGTGTGGTTCAGCCACTCCTATGGGGTACCCACACCCTCCACCAAGTTCAAACACCTGGAGGCATGATAATGCTCTTCTCACTAGAGCAAGTTCTTCTCTACGTGCTCTTCTACTAGAGCAAGTCCTGCCTAACATGGTCACCAAAATGACATCATGTTTCTATGGCTACTGCAGGTTGGTCCTAAGCACCACCAATGCCTTTGGACAGGCCTCCTCTTTGTCCCCTTTCCTTTCTCTGAAACAAAGCACCTTCGTCTTCAGGACACATGATAAAGTGTACTAATTAGAGGAACTAGGCTCAGACTCACGCAATGGGAAAAAACTCTGCCCAGCTTAGTGGAACAAAGAATGTCCCTGTTGTCAACAGTACCCTCCTTATGAGAAATGGAGAGACCCAAAAGGTAGAAAGTCAGTAAGGTCACAGTGGAATTCAAAAGCATTATTAGTTTCCTGGAGATCACTGACATCTACTGTAGAATATGGATGGTTTCTATCTTAAAATGTTTTGACCTCTGAATTGACTGATGGTCCAGAGATATACCCATACAATCATTCTGTTTTTGTATTTCTTCTTTTACCTTTTTGTATTTCTTCCTTTACACAAGATATTCAATACCTTATTATAAAAAACAATTTTGTATTAGATGGTTTTGCTGAAACTTAGGGTGATATAACTTCACTGCATATATTTAAGATAGCTAGATAAGCCAAGCACGGTGGTGCATACCTGCAATACCAATGCCTATGAGGCTGAGGTAGGACAATTTCAATTTCATGACTGTTGTCAGAAACTTAGCAAGACCCTAAGAAACTTAGTGAGACCCTGTCTCAAAATAAAAAATAAAAGGTACTGGGAGTATAGCTCAGTGGTTAAATGCCACGTGGTTCAATCCCCAGTAACAAAAAAGATGCCTAGACAAAGTTATGATATTCAGTCATTTAGCTATAACAATGCATCATTGATTTCTGATATTTTCAGCTTATGAAGGGTTTATTGGGATATAACCCCATCATAAATTGAGGAACTCCTATACTTTATCCAAAAAATAGCAGATTATACATTCTTCTCAAGCTCACATGAAATATTTACTGAAACGGACCACATCCTGGGACATAATACACCATAACAAATTCAGATGGTGGTTAAGTGTAGACAAAACTGTAGAATTTTAAATGATTAAAATGTTGAATTTTATGTTATCTGAATTTCCTCTCAATTTTTAAAATGTGCAAAAACAGAAGGAAGCGGTATAGGTAGCTAAGTTGTGAACAAACTCTGAGCAGAAATCCCCTCATTATATCATTTTCCTAGAATCACAGGAAACTGTGTAGAAAGGTATTACTGTTTTCAAGTGGAAGACATGTATGATGGTATAATGTCAACTGTAAAATATATTCTTGTGAATTCTAACCCCCCCTTCAAATCTGAAAAATGTAATCTATAATAGCTAGCAAAAGTTTCTGATGAAGACCAATACCATTAGAAATAAAATGATCTGTTTATTAAATTTTTCAGTAATTAAGATATAAATTTACATTTTTAGTGAATAAGAATGAAAGAAATTACATCTGAAGATTTGCATTACATGGAATACTACTTTTTAAATTACTTAAATAAAAATATTCATGTGATTACTATTTACTTACTCACTTTATTTTCTTACTATTGGTATTAAATATGTAGTACACAATTTAAAAATTCTAGGACCCAAGCCAATGCTGTGGTTTTATTTTTATCATCATGAAATCCCCAAAACTTGCTTTACAACAGGGGAAAATGCCAATATTATTATTGTCCCTTGGACCTCATCCTAGTGTGCATATACTGCCTGTTTGCAGCATCCTCATGTGGCTGAGTGACAGATATCTCATATCCATGTTCTTATAAAGCTACCTTCATGACCTTATCTAAACTTACAGGGAATACATTCAAATAATATCCCATTGGGAATTAGGGCCGCAACATATCAAAATTCAGGGGTGGGGACAAATACATTCTCTTCATATATTATCCTTTTTTGAGGAAAACTTTTAATAACTCCAACGTATTTTATTCATTTGTAAAACAATTATTATAATCTTAAATTTGAAGATAAACCTATTAAGTGTTTCTCTTTTAGTGTATATAAAATAGATATTTAGGTGTTTCACAAAAGAACTGGGAATGTCCCTGTTTCTTGCATACAAGTCTTCCTGTAGTGGATTGTATGTACTAAATATTCAAGAAAGACTTTTTCAAATATCTATAAATAATGCTTCTGCTGTTTCATCTGTTCATGGCTAAGATAATTTTAAAAGCTAAAACAAATATGTAAGCTGAATAAAACAAGGCAGATCAAAACATAGAAGCCATCTGATTCCATTTAAATAAAATATAAGAAATCAAAACTAATCTGTTAACAAAACATTAGTGTTTCCCCAGGGGCAGCATGGTGAGGGGAGAATATTCTAGAAATGTGATGTTCTGGGAAAATAATCATAATAGTACTTAAGAGAACCTAGTCATTTGAAAGATGTTACTGGGTATCACTATAATAGGGCTCTTCAAGAATAATAGGGCTCTTCAAAAATAAGATCAAAGTAGCTTCTTTACTTTCTAGCTATTTTGTGAACCTTATGTGTGCTATTCTACCATATACTCTTTTTTTAAATTTTTTATTTGTTCTTTTTAGTTAGACTATATACTCTGTTCAGTGCTAAGAAATCACTGAAGTCAGGCATTATATCTTACCAGGATGGAAGTGTTGAAGGTCTCCTGAGCACTGCTACCCTTCAGATCTGGAGCAGAAGCTTCAGCAGCCATCATGACCCACAAACAGAGAAACTGTTTTCTTCAGACACTTGATATGAGCTCAGTCACCAGAGAAAGAGCTGCCCAGGGGGAATCCAGAAATTACTATGCATTTTTGGAGTAACTATATCCATGGAAACATACTAGGCAATGAAATGAGCATTCATGATCCCACAGTAACCACAGAGCAATGGGGCTTGCATGTGTATTATCCCTGAAGGTCCCAGCAATCTTGTGGCTCAGAATTCGTGCTCTCATTTTACAGAGGACAAACTGGGTCACAAAGGGCTGTTCCCTGTGTTATTCTCACACACCCCACCTTTACATTGAAAGTAGGTCCAGGACACCCTGGAGCAGGTCATCACTCTGACTGTGGCCAGGAGGGTCCCACATCTCTCTCCATGTCATGTCAGCAGGGCACTGCATCCCAGAGTGGGAATGGGGTGACTTGGGTCTGTGATCCCCAGGGAGGTGCAGCTCTTACCAAGGGGCACCCACGCCCTCTGCTGAGTCCAAATACCTGGAGGCAGGACGCTGCACCCAAACCAGAGCAAGTCAGTCTCCTTCAGAATGTCATCACACTCACCATAATGACATCAGATTCATATGGCAACTGTGATGCGCAGGTTGGTAAGCCTTACCAGAAATGTTTTCTTTTTAAAATACACACATAAATATTTTTTTAGTTGTACATGGACATGATACCTTTATTTTATTTATTTATCTTTATGTGGTGCTGAGGATGGAACCCAGGGCCTCACACGTGGTAGGTGAGTGCTTTACCACTGAGCTACAACCACAGCCCCCAGAAATGCCACTTAATCAGGCCTCCTCTTTATTCCCCTCACCTTTCTTTGAAATCAAAACACCTTCATTCTTCAGGCCACTACCTGATAAAATGTACTAATTAAAGGAACTAAGCTCAGACTCAGGCAATGGGGAGAACTCTGCTCACACCTTCAGATGAGTCCAAACTCCTGAAGTAGGTCTAGGACACCCAGGCCCAGGGCACCACACTCCCTGGTTCCACATCTCCCTCCCTTACCTGGCAGCTGAGCACCGAGTCCCAAAGCTGGAAGGAGGCACCGGTACAACTGGGTAGTATTCAAAACAACAGAAAGTACTATGGGCTACTCACCAAGGCCTTTTCCTTCTCTTGTACTCATCTTTCATCCTCAAACAACAAATGCGAAAAGGAGTAAGAAGTAGCTAAATTCCTACAGATATTTATGATTCTACAATAACCACACATCACGCTGCCTGGGACCAGGAGGGTCCCATGTCTCTTTCCCTCTCTAATAGTTGGGTCTTGTCTCCCAGAGAAGGAACAAGGCTACCTGCATCTGGAGTCCATTTGTCTCACCACACTCCAGGGAGGCTCAACACCCACCACGAGGCATCCACACCCTTTGCTGAGTCCAAACATCTGGAGGTAGGGCCCTGCTCTTGAACAAGTTAGTGGCCTTTAGAATGTCCTCACAGTCGATACGATGATGTCAGGTTACTATGGCAACCGTGATACACAGGCTATTCCTATACTCGGGATATGTTTTGCCTAGTCTTCTCTTCTCGACCTTCTTTCTCCTTTAAAGCAAAATGACTTCATGCCACCTGAGAAAGCCTACTAGTTAGGAAAAGTATGTGGGGATACACACAATAGGGAGCACTGTGCCCAGCTTGTTGGAACAAAGTATGTGTTACTGGAATTTTATTGGCTTAAAATGAATTTACAAACCTGGAAGGTTGGCGGACACCTGTGATATTAGCTACTAAGAAGGCTGAAACAGTAGAATTGAAAATTCAAAGGTAGCCTCAGCACCTTAACCAGGCCTTAAGCAACTGAGTGAAACACTGTCTCAAAATTAAAATTAATGATAATAACATTGTGTCCAGGTGGGTACTTGTTCAATAACCCCCCTTTGAAGACATTGATGGTGCAGATGAAATACCAGTTTAGGCTTCTTTGAGTGGAAATGGGACAATTATGAGTGTCAAGGTGCAGGAGCCCTGATTGGGGATATGGCTGAGATTGTGGTTGGCTGCGGGCCAGGGAGATGATCAGGCATTGCAGCCTTTCGTGGTCTCGCGGGACTTGGCCAGGGATCTCGCGAGACTTGAGCCGGGACTTGGTGGATAGGGTTGGCGCCATTGGTTGTGGGGTGGTTGGAGGAGTGTGGATTGCGTGTTAGGGTGTTGTTGGAGCCGGAGAGAGAAGCTGGCAGAATAAAGAGCCCTGTTCGTTTCTAGTCTGCCTCTGAATTTATTCCCGTGGCGTTGTTGCTCCAAGCGGCAATTGCTTTAGGCAGCAACATCAAGGGTTTATGATTCTTGCCTCCTATTTATCTGCACTCTTCTTCCATTTGGGGATCAGTGGGAAACTGTTTCCCCAACATCAAATTAGAATATCAAATAAGTGGGTAGAAAATGATGAGGAATAATTTAAATTGTTTAATCTTCTTTCCTTGTTCTCAGGAAGGCCCTCCTGCCTCCTGAGATGGCCCCAAAGCTTGATTCATGATGTAAATGTGAGCATTTGCTGCTGCTTTCTACTAAATTTCCTGGTGGTCTCCAGGACAGGTGTGCTCTTTGGCTTAGGTAACTGTCATCACTTCTCTGGGAGAGGAGAAACTTCAGGCAGGACAAACAATGGCTGAAATCTAACTACACACCATGTACTCTAAAGAGAATTTCTCACTGACACATTATGTAAAGGAGGGCATGGTGAGTCCCCTTTAACAAATGATCAAGTTTAGCTGGGTGTGGTGGCGCCCACCTGTAATCCCAGCACTTGGGAGGCTGAGGCAGGAGGATCGCGAGTTCAAAGCCAGCCTTAGAAATGGCGAGGCACTTAGCAACTCAGTGAGACCCTGTCTCTAATAAAATACAAAAAAAGGCTGGGGATGTGGCCCAGTGTTCGAGTGCCCCCGAGTTCAATCCCCATACCAAAAAAAAAAAAAAAATCAAGTTTAGACCAACAATGGCTAAGGAAGGATTCCAGTGCCACACATCAAGTAAGTGGCAGGAATGGGATTCCACAATCTACTCTCATTGAAATGTCACATGCATTCTCAACAAGGATGATACTGCACACAAGAGGCATCAAACTGGTTCTCATGGGTGGGGGGATGCCACTATCATAATGTTTTGTGATACTACAAAGAACCCCACACATAGTTAACAGTCCATCTATGATATCAACATTTCATATTCTAGGCAGAACGTTCATGAAGATGAAAATGTCTAAAAAGCATCATTATGGGGAGATAATAAAAGAATGAAAAGTGTTATTTCCCCAGTAACTTCATGTTGATGATGGGCCACCAGGGCTTAATGATGTTGGACAGACAGAGAGGGAATCAGAATAACAGGTGTTTCCTCGAAGATAGATGATCCGGAGGATAAGATTTAAATCGTTAAAACTAATATAACAAAATGATGCCCTAAATATTATCTCCTCAAACCTGAATCTTTAAGTAATTTGTTATTGAATCTAGAGTTTAGATTTGAAAGAAAAGTGGCACAGGACTAATTATGAACATACCTGGGATAAGAAGTGGGTTTATTGTCAGGAGCCTGAGAAGGCTGCTGTGCACAAAGAGAGGGACAGCAGCAGCAAGGAGGGAGAGCAGCAGCAACTCTCCCTTGAATGTTACCTTTTATAGGCCAGAATCATGACCATGCTCCTGGGGCAGATTTAGTCTTGACTGAACATAGTAATCATCCCCTGATCTTGTGGAAGGCAAGTTTGTTTCTTGGAAACAGAATCAGGCAGTTTTCCTCTCTCTCAGAGGGGGAACAGGGAAACTGGCATGTCCCTTTATCTTCTCAAGGAGAGAACAGGGAAACCAGTATGTCCCCATCTCAGGGGCCAGTAAGTTCTCTCCTATCTCTCAATGAGAGAACAGGGAGAGACCAGCACATCTTCAGGCCGATAGGTTTTATCATGGGATAGTTTCTATTTCTTGGGAATAAGAACAGTATTCATAAAGTGGGGGTGGGAGAAAAAGAAGACGGCTGCAATTATGCTAACAAGATTGGGTTGTAGGAAGTCTAGAAAGCTCAAGTAAATCAGTGAAACTGTGTTGTTGATGCCTGCCTCAGTAGTGGAGCCTGGAATCTCACTGAAGCTTTGTGTCCTGATGCTGCCAAGAATCTGAGTGCTCTGATCTCACTGGAAAAGCACATTCCAGGCTGCATCACAAAAATCAGGATGTTGGCCTTTCCTTCAAGTAAAATGACACAACCTATAAAATAAGTGTGCATAAATCCAAAGTGATATAGACAAATATTTGGATTAATAAAGAAATGGGAAAGAGGAGACAAACTATCTTCATTCAATAATTCCAAATAACATATGCAGCTACGTGCCCTCCATGAGGTGAAGGTTCATTCTCATCCCAACTCCTGAGGGCAGAACTGACTTAGTTACTCACTTGCAAAGACAACAGTAAGCAGATAGAATGTAGTTACTGTCCTCTGGAGAATCTTGGCAAACATCACCTTAACCAAGTGATGTTACATTAATATCCTGTTCTCCCAGATAGAATGTGATGAGGAGGCACTTCATATCTCCGGTGTTTCCCCTTAAAACCCATGACCATGGTCTAAACAGGAAAAACAACAGGCTAAACAGGTATTCCTCAAGGCTGCCAAGGTCATGAAAACAGTCTGGCAGTGGTTCTCACCATTAAACAGGGAGTTTTCATATGTGTCATCAATTACACTCCTAGGCAAACACCCAAAATAAATGAAAACACATGTCTACATATAAATTGGCACAGGAACGTATCTACATAGCATCATTGTTCACAACAGCCAAAAAGTGTAAATAAACCTTGTGTTTTCCTCTTGATAAATGGATAAATAAAATGGAATACTATATTTTTCATCAAATAAAGGAATGAAATACTGATATGTTATAATAGAGATGTACCATGAAAACAGGTGAAGATTCCAGATGCAAAAGACCAAACATTGTGTGGTTCCATTTGTATGAAATGTGTGGAATAGGTAAATCGAGAGACACAAACAGGTGTTTCTTGGGTCTGAGGTTGGGATCAGGGTTTAACTGCACTGAGCACAATGCCACATTATAGGGTGATGGAACTATCTAAAACTCTGTTGCTCACCTTTTTTTAATTTTTTTTGGTACCGGGGATTGAACTCAGGGGCACTCGACCACTGGGCCACATCCCCAGCCCTTTTTTGTATTTTATTAGAGACAGGGTCTCACTGAGTTGCTAAGTGCCTTGCCATTGCTGAGGCTGGCTTTGAACTCCTGATCCTCCTGCCTCAGCTTCCCAAGTGCTGGGATTACAGGCGTGTGCCACCACACCTGGCTGTTGCTCACCTTTATACAAAAAAACCATCAAGCTTTACCTTTAGAAGGAGTACATGGTTAATTATATTGTTTTTAAATTATACTGCAAGAAATCTGTTAAAAATACAATATTGGCTTGAGCTTCTGTTGTATCACAATAACACTCAAACTTTGTTCTTACCATTATGTTTTATGCACATGTATTTGATAAACATGAATATAAACAAAACTGTGGCTGTATCCTAACCTGCTGACTCGATCACCTGTGTAATTCGATGTAATGACTGTCCCCTCCTCCCTCCCATTACCCATCTCCCTTGGGTTGCTCATTTGTGTAAAAGCCAATTTACACCTCATCACTTCCACCTGCAGCACTGGTTTGACAGTGGGTCCTCTACAAGGTCCAAGGCCTGTCCTCTGTGACAGACTGTCAGCACTGTTACTTTCCTTACTCCTCTGTGGCCTTGGACAGTCTAAGCAGTACCACCTTTATGAATGTCAGGATGGCAGTACTCATTAGAGGGCTCCAAAGGTGCACACCCTTTGTACTAACACTTTCTCTTTCAGAAGTTGATCTTCAGGATGGGATGAAGGATGTGGATAAGGCTCAGGCTACAAGGATGCCGTGCTCAGAATTCCCTTTCTTCATTTTCTGGACTAGAATATAGGAAGGAGGCCAAACAGGATACAAAGCCATGAGGGGGCAAAAAGAAAAATAGGGGAATGTGGCTGTCATCATAAGTGTGTGCACACACACACACACTCACTCCCCCTCCCTACCCACCCTCTCTCTCTCTCTCTCTCTCTCTCTCTCTCTCTCTCTCTCTCTCTCTCCACTCATCTGTTACATCCAGAGACCTCCCTCACATGGATGATGGCTGGTGCACCTTGGTTAGAAAAAGAGCTCTCCTTATGGAGGGTTGCCAGATGAAATAGAAGAAATGCAGTTAAATATGAATTCTGGATAAAAAAATTGAATAAGCTTTTACTGGATGTGGAATGCAATGTAATTTTGTTTATCTGAAATTCAAATTCAACTAGGCATCTTGTATTTTATTTGCTAAATCTGGTCACTATAGTGGATGAAGCCTATGAATGTGCAAGTTTATTCACCTTTAGAGAGCTCTCTTCCAATCTGGCAGGTCAGGGGAAAATTAGCAGATCAGATTGGCACAAAAAACAAAAGCTGGTAGGTCTTGTTCTTGGTGGAATAAAGCGGCAATGGATGCAGTGTTGGTGGCAAATGGGTATTATCAGTTCTCGAAGGCTTTTTTTTTTTTTTTTTTTTTGGTACCAGGGATTGAACTCAGGGGCACTTGACCACTAGGCTACATCCCAGCCCTTTTACGTATTTTATTAGAGACAGGGTCTTACTGTGTTGCTAAGTGCCTCGCCATTGTTGAGGCTGACTTTGAACTTGCGATCCTCTTGCCTCAACCTCCCAAGTGCTAGGATTACAAGTGTGTGCCACCACGCCCAGCTGATGTTATTTTTTTATTTGTTCTAATTAGTTATACATGACAGTATAATGCAGATAATATTTATTAAATGACTTTCAATACAGAAGTCCTAGCTTTACCAACAAAGGAGATTCAGGGGAGGATTGAGAAGGGCATCCCAAGATGATTGTGACCTGCCATTTGGTTAGGGGATTTGGGTGAGGGTGCTGAAGGAGCCATATAAGTCTCTAGCTGTAGAGAGAAATCAAGCTAGGGCTTAGAAGCCAATTTTTAATGAGCCCAATGCTATATTCTTAGGGTATGCAGATGGATTTAATCCTTATGACAATGCTGGTAGTGCACTCTTTATGGACATGTGTGACTACAAAGCACATTCTCCTAACCACAGAGCTACATAGCAAAGAGGTTGCTCACCAGGCCCAGGGAGAGAACATGCCAGCCTGGACACCTTCAGTTGCTGGTGGCAGGTCTGTATCAAATATGTCAGGATTCACACTGTAAAAGTGGTTAGTTAATCTCTCTTCCTCCTGGGTTTTCCCTCCTTGCAGCAGAGAACCAAGCATGGTGTCCCTTCCCTTTACTTCAGTGATGTCACCTGTGTATCATGTACTCCCAGATATGATGTAATGAGAAGGGCATTTTAACTCAGTGGTATACTTTCTCAAAAGCCACAGCCCCAGTGTAATCATGAGAAAAACATTTGACTAAGCCTGTTCTCCTCATCACTGTCATGGGCAAAGCACTTTAGCAGGTCCTGCAAACTGTTGAAGAGAAAGTACCATATGACCCAGCAATTCCACATCTAGGTTCACACCTAGAAGAAATGAAAACACACTTGTACACAAAAAGTCATATGTAAAATTATTATTCATAATAGTCTTATATAGCCAAAAAGTGGATACCACCCAAATGACAATCAGCAGATGAATGGATAAACAACTAGTGGCATACACATACAAGAGAGTATTTTCCAGATTTTAGAAAGAATGAAACTGACACATTCTACAAGAATGAACCTTTGACATATTATTTTAAGTGAAAGAAGCCAGACACCAATGACCAAATGTTATATGATTCCACTTAAATGTAGTGTCCAGAAGTGGGAAATCCATAGAGACACACAGAAAGTCTGTGATCCCAGAGCTGACAGTGGGCACAAGGTTTACCTACATTTAAGCATAATGAGACTTTCTGGGTGATGAAATGTCTATAACTCCATTATGGTGACACTTACACAACTTTACTCACTTATTAAAATTTCTCAAATTGGATACAGTTTCATCATCAGTAAGTTATATAGCAAGAAAACTGCTAAAAATATGATACTGATTTGAGCTTCTCTTGTACCATAGGAACAACCAAGCGTTTTCATAAAAAGGCTTTGATGCACATGTTTCCTATGAACTTGAAAGTATATTCTGGGGTGTTTAGCTCTTTTCAGCTGAACTTGAGAATTATATTGATACAGGGCAGATCATCAGGAGAAAATAGTAATTATTTAATGCAGCTTTTACATGGCACAGGGGCCTTCATAAAAAAATGAAGATCCAAAGAGGCACAGCCATTTACTTACATATTATTCAATTAAACAATGAATAATAAGTTGTTTAAGAAAACAGGTAAATTATGTGAGGAGGCTTGAAAGATAAGAGTTATTTAAACAAGTTCTACAGAATTCTTTCATTCTTGACTTATTGTCCATGAGGACAATAATATTATTCCTTTTGGTAGAAGGAAGCTGTCTTTCATGTGGAAATCATATCTCCTACTTTTAAGAAACAGAAAAGATATTAGAATAATCTTGTACCTGCTGCTTTCAAAACAGCAATATGCCCTTAATTCAAAACGACCAACATGCCTAAGTGGAATACCTCAACTCCTTCAATATGAAACTGTATCTACATTCCAGGCCTGCTGACTCTATGTTCTGTGTTCCTCTGAGCAAGGACCTTTTCCCCCACCTGCAATCCTAAGTGGAATACCTCAACTCCTTCAATATGAAACTGTATCTACATTCCAGGCCTGCTGACTCTATGTTCTGTGTTCCTCTGAGCAAGGACCTTTTCCCCCACCTGCAATCCTTGGCTACGTCAGATTACCCTCGTGTGTAACAGTCAACTTACATGTTATCACTTCCACATCTTCCAACTGTAGCAGGGTCTGGAATCTAGATCCAGGGCCCTCCCCTCTGTGACAGGATATCAATACTATTTTTTTTTTACAATGCTCTATAGCCTTTCTCACAGGATTCTACTTGGGTCGTCTACATAACATTACCTTTATGAGGGTCAGAATGACAGTGCTTCTCAAAGTGTCCACACATTCTGCACTAGCAATTTTCCTTTTAGAAGTCCATTTTCAGGTCATAGTTGGGAGGCGGTGTTGACGAGACTCTGTTTATAAGGACTGCCATCTGATTATAATTACCTTCCTTAATTTCCAGCCTTAATTCAGGAAGGGAGGCCAATTGGAATGCAAAGTCATAAAAAGGCAGAAGGAACAGAGAGAAGTGTGGTAGTCAGCATGAACATAAGCCCTCTCTTTCTCCTATGCACTGACCCAGTTCCTCTAACACAGTGCTAGAATTCTCCCAAGACAATTTGCTGGGCTCAAAAAAGATATATTTTACTCACCAGCATAAACAGCCTTGTGACAACTATTCTAATCTGTGAGCTTTATTAGTATACACTTAAAAAAATACTAACCACAGAGGACAGATAATAGAGGAAATAAGAACACTGAATAACATGGGGCTGTAAAAATTGATTATGTCATATCCACAAGATGAAATTCTAAAAGGCAATACAAATGAGTTCACATAAAGACAATAATGAAAGATAATTTTTTTGCCAGTCAGATTTAGCAATCATTGCCAGTGTTTCTGATGTGTAGATGTATAGGTACATATACACAGCAATGGATGGAATATAAACTAATCACATTTTGAATTCATTATATTAATGTGAAATTTTATAGTTTCCAGTGTTTGAAAAGATACTTTCAAAAACTTTATATAAAGAAATGCTTGCAGCTGTGCGTGGTGGCGCAAGCCTGTAATCCCAGCAGTTTGGGAGGCTGAGGCAGGAGGATCGCGAGTTCAAAGCAAGCCTCAGCAATGGCGAGGCACTTAGCAACTCAGCGAGACCCTGTCTCTAATAAAACAGAAAAAAGGGCTGAGGATGTGGCCCAGTTGTCAAGTGCCAAATCCTCGGTACCCAAAAAAAAAAAAAAAAAAAAAAGAAAAAGAAAGAAAGAAAGAAAAGAAAAGAAAAGAAAAGAAATGCTTCCAAAAGAGCTGGGCAAAATAGCACATACCTGTAATCTCAGGGAGTCAGGGCTGGGCATGTACCTCAGTGTTAGAGAAACCCTGGGTTCAATCCCCAGTAGAAAGAAAGAAAGGAAGGAAAGAAGGAAGGAAGGAAGGAAGGAAGGAAGGAAGGAAGGAAGGAAGGAGGGAGGGAGGGAGGGAGGGAGGGAGGGAGGGAAGGAAGGAAGGAAGGAAGGAAGGAGGGAGGGAGGGAGGGAAGGAAGGAAGGAAGGAAGGAGAGAAGAAAGGAGAAAAGAGGAAGGAGGGAAGGAATTCAAATGCTTACAAAGGTATTTACATATAGATGCACAAAATATTAAGTACATTATTGTTTGTAATGGAAGATGATAAGGAATATAAATTTTCAGGATGAGGGTACTTATGAAATAAAATATCAGGGACCATGTCATGAAACACTGGCTTATATGAAAATAATGAAATTATATTTTCAAATTTTATCATAGAAATATATCGCTTAAGCACAGTAGTCTACAGATCTCCCTTCAATTCATAAGCTTACATTTATGAGAGTTTGTGTATTATTTTCCTCCTTGTATCCACATGTTTACATAAAGGTTTGAAAACATAAATATACATGTACTTATTCAATTTAATGTGAGGCATAGAAATAAATCATATCTTGAATTCATTACCTTAATATAAACTTTCAAAGTTTCCAGTGGCTTGAAAGGATACTTTAGGAACTTTGTATAAAAAAATGCTTATTAAAAATCTGAGCACAGTGGCACATGACTGAAATGAAAATGAAAAAAAAAATGATCATCATAAGGGTGAAGGCAGGTTACAAAGTTAATAAATGGCCTGGTTCCACTTTTTCTTATATAAATCTCTAGCTATTCGTGAATA